>SJYW01044195.1:247163-268341 GCA_006410735.1 Raphicerus campestris
TAAATTTATTTATTTTAATTGGAGGCTAATTACTTTACAATATTGTATTAGTTTTGCCATACATCAACATGAATCTGCCATGGGTATACACATCTTCCCAATCCTGAACCCCCTTCCCACCTCCCTCCCCGTATTATCCCTCTGGGTCATCCCAGTGTACCAGCCCCAAGCATCCTGTATCCTGCATTGAACCTGGACTGGCGATTTGTTTCTTATATGATAGTATACATGTTTCAATGCCATTCTCCCAAATCATCCCACCTTCTCCCTCTCCCACAGAGTCCAAAAGACTGTTCTATACATCTGTGTCTCTTTTGCTGTCTTGCATACAGGGTTATCGTTACCATCTAAACAGATTATTTATTGTTGAAGCAAAATTAAATTTCTCTGTATGTCCTATCTCTGTTTTCAAAAGTTGTGGAAGCATTTTTCTTGAATGACATGACTGAACAGTATTTAGAAGTTGAACTTTGTCCGTAAGTATAAAAAGCGTTTTTTCTAACTCATTACTATATATCTTGAACACATTGTTTTCTAATTATAAATCATATAAATTAATAAAAGCTCACTAATTCTAACTAGTGGGAATGCTAGTCTGAATTTATCTGAATTATATATAATTCTTTGTTTTCAAGTAGATGTGTAATGAATATGTTTTAGAAAATATTACATTGATACTAGTTTCAATTCATTGTTGTTGTTTTCTAATAAATTTGAAGGTTGTTTTGCAAAATGAAAAATTCTTATAAAACAAACTCATTATTTACACTGTAAATTTGTATTATTATATATTAACTATAGAAATAAAGAGACATATAGATATAGTCTATATGAACTACTTTATGAAAATGACTTTTTAGGGGATTCTTTTAGTAACTAGGTAAATTTTAATCTTATATATTACATAACTATGTGTTCATGTATTCCTCCCTCTATTCATCATTCATTTACTGAGTATATACTATGTCACTTTGTGTGCCACAGATTAAAACTAAATCACATGGGGCTTTTCCTAGACTGAAGAAAAATATTAACCATGGACTCTCTCTGTACAAATTTAACTGGTCCTTGGAAACTGTTTACCTGGTTGGCAGTTTTCTTTCCTCTAGATGTCAAAAAGTAAATTTATGCCTACCTGTTATCTAAATTGTAAGAAAAGTTAATATTTAGAAATGAAATATTTATTTATACACCATTACTACTTTAAAATGACATTTCACTACTCCTCAGCGTCAGTTATCTTGCAGTCTTTGTCCTTTTGTAGACTAAGCAGAGTCCCAAACAATTGATTTAAATGAGATTTTGGATACAATTCTCTTTTACTTTAATTTCTTGCTAATGTAACTGTTTGCAATTATAGTTTTTCAGAAGTTACTATATGTCTTTGTTACCCTTCAAATAACATGTCAAAAATTTTTTGAAAAATATGATTAATTATCATAAGCTATCATGTGAATTAAGAATATTTCCCCATCTGCATCAGAAAGCTAAGGCAAATAGGTTTGTAACTTATATGGACGGTTAGTCAAGAATTTGGATCTGTTAGAGTTCTTAAGCTACATCCTTAGCTTAAATTTGTCAGATAGTATCAGTTTATTTTCATAAAGTGATGACTTAGCACAAAATACATTGAATAGATTTATCTTTTGTTAGAAAATTATTCAATAACCATTGTGTATAAAAGTTCAATTTTAGATATATTAGGACAGTTAATAATAATCTTGATTTTGCTTCAGGCAAGCAACTTCTATGACAGTTGACTTCTAGGAAAGCAATTTGAATATGTTTGAATTTGTAAGACCTTTTATTGCTCTTAAGATATTCGTAAGGTTGCATAGTTAGTAGTAGTAGTTTAGCCGCTAAGTCGTGTTCGACTCTTGCCACCCCATGGACTGTAGCCTGCCAGGCTCCTCTGTCCATGGGATTCTCCAGGCATGAATACTGGAATGGGTTGCCATTTCCTTCTCCAGGGATCTTCCCAACCCAGAAATTGAACCCGGGCCTCCTGCATTGCAGGCAGATTCTTTACCGACTGAGCTATGAGGGAAGCCCATGGTTGCATAATAACAATAAAAATAAGCAGAGAACTTTTAAATGGAAAAGAATACTTGTTTCTCTTAGACTCATTTCTTGAAGGAAATCCTGGAAAACTCTCAATAGACCATCTGTGCCAAATGTTTAGATACAGTCTTTTATAAGACAGTAAATTTTAAATAGCTTCATGTAGCTATTTGAAATCCTTTGATTCTTACTGACAGGGATAATCCCAATTATGCTCTCCTATTAGAATTTTCTTGTGGGAATATGTTGTGCTTCTTTTTTAAAATGGACGTCAGTGTCAGAACTAATGGTAGAAAGCAGGAAAACACAACAGGCAGATGGGATAAGAGCAATTGTACTAGGAAATAGTTACAAATTAAAGTCTTCAGCCTGTTAGGTAGTTTTAGACAACTTATACTTTTATCTTCTATCTCCTTAATGAGCTTCAGGACAGTTTTCTTATAGAAATAACATTTTTAAAAGTTGTGGGATTTTGACCTGGAAATTGGTGCCAGCTTCCCTTAGGATACTATAATTTTCAAAATAAGTTTTCTAATGAACTCTAAATATCCCACCCATTTTTCATACTGTGTATCATCTAACCAATTGAAATATTTCATGTTTCTTATTTAAATAATATAAGGAACAATCTGAACATGTGTAACTTTATGCCTGTGATGGCACTTGCCCAGGAAATATGGAGAAGGCACTGGCACCCCACTCCAGTACTCATGCCTGGAAAATCCCATGGACAGAGGAGCCTGGTGGGCTGCAGTCCATGGGGTCACGAAGAGTTGGACACGACTGCTCGACTTCCCTTTCACTTTTCACTTTCACGCATTGGAGAAGGAAATGGCAACCCACTCCAGTTTTCTTGCCTGGAGAATCCCAGGGATGGGGAGCCTGGTGGGCTGCCATCTAAGGGGTCGCACCGCGTTGGACACCACTGAAGTGACTTAGCAGCAGCAGCAGCCTGGGAAATAAGTCATTTCTAAGTAACTGAACTTGCTGGCTCTCCCTGTAATTATGTAGTATGCATATTGCATCCTTTAATTATTTGGAAACTTAGTCACAAGCATGCATATGGAGGAGGTCATGGCAACCAACTCCAGTATTCTTGCCATTAGAATCCATGGACAGAGTAGCCTGGCAGGCTACAGTCCATGGGGTCACATAGAATAGGACGTGACTGAAGCAACTTAGCATGTGCACACACGTGGAGACGTGAAAGATAGTGAAGAAAATAATGATTGTTTCAAACACTCATGAAGAATTTTAAATTTTACAGCCATGGACAGCATTTGGTGCTTTTACTCTCTGGAAGAAGAAGTGTGTGGAAAGTAAGTAAATGAAAATAAGAGACAAAATCCTTAAGTGTACAGGGTATGTTGTTGTTCATTTGCTCAGTCATGTCCGACTCGTGTTCATGGGTTGTTCACGGGTTGTTCACATGACCCCCACGAACTATAACCCACCAGGCTTCTTTCTCTATGGGATTTCCCAGGCAAGAAAACTGAAGTGGGTTGCCATTTTCTTCTCCAGTTTAAACTATAAATATGAATATACCTTTTTGTGTTTCACATGTTGGTTCTGTAGCAAGGACTTGATCTGTCATTCAAAGTGTCCAGAGGAGAAACAAAATGGGAAGGCAGTGCTTCTATTCCTTGGAGTTATTTTCCACCAAATGTGACAAAATTCAATTCATTTGCAATTCATGGATCAAAAGATGAAAGAAGCTATGAAGCTCTTTACCCTGTACCTCAACATGAGCTGCAGCAAGGACAAAAACCTGATTTGTAAGTAGAAAATAAATGAAAATATGTCCCAACTATAAGTTTTTTTTTTTTATTAATTTATGGTAGGGTAGCAGTAACATTTTTTGATCAAAGAAGACACATATAAGCATAGTCTTATACATGTCTCTTCACTGCTGTCAGTAGAGCACTTGGATTTCCACAGTAGAGTGAGAAGAATCTTCTCAGTGAGTACTATAGCAATTAGTATTGAAGTATAGTTGCAAATTTATTTATGATCCCTTTCAGAGGTAAATGACCAGAGGCATCTGTATTTCCTGGTGTGAGCAGTGGGTTAATAAATCTTTTCTTCTGCTGCTGGAGAATCTGAGCTTAAGTTAACTCTCTAGTTCTCTTTTCCTGTTCAACTCATGAGGATAAAAATGTCAGCTGTATTTCTAGGTAATATAGATGGGGACAGCAGGGCTTAGGAATTTCCCTTTAACAGTAATGTACCCTGAGAGGACCCTGGAAGCTACTCCTAGAGAGTTACTACAAGAAATACTATCTCCTGTGGGGCAGCAGGCATACAAGCCAAAGAGTCACCTGCAAAATTTCCATTTAAGTCTGATCTCTTTGCACCTGAAGCCGTCACTAAAGGAGAATGTAGCCCCCAGCCAGTCTTATGAATGCTTCATGGACTGCTGCAAACACTACCCGCTTAGAGGAAGTAAAGCTGCTGTCCTGGGGCAGCAGTACCTGAGAGTACTCAAGTGGCCCTTGAGAGTCCCGCTCTATTGAGTGTACTTAAGTGGCCGAGGTAACCTGTTGAGTCTGCATGTTTAGAAAAGCCTAATAGAGACATCCCAGTGGGCTTTGCACCGTGGTAAACTGATTTCCCTACCTTTTACCCTTGGCAAGTGCTGTACTGTCTCCCTTGCCCTTCCTGTCATGCTCTTACTCTGCTCTACTTGGATTTTTATCTCTTCACGCCTGTTCCTTTATTCTGCCTGAGATATTTTCCACTTTCCCCCTTGCTTTTCTTCCAGGTCCTGACCCTTTCTAACCGGCCTCTTCCTCCCTTCCTTTCTCTTATCCTTCGATGTTGTTTCCTTAGCTGCTTAATCTGGATTGATAGTTGTGACTAAAACTGGTTCAACTTGGTCAGGTGGGCAGAGTGGGACAGGAATCTAGATGCCACTCACTCAGGGCTTTCTTATCAAGATGGCTTGTTTCTCTGGCTTCTCACAAGCTAATGCACTCCTATATTTGGGCTTCTTGTTTATAGGTTATTGGATGCTTACTCTAGGTAAAAGTGTGATTATGCTGTCAGCTAGCACAGAGGGATTTCCTTCAGAGCTGAGTTCCACTGCAGCATGTGAGCTAAACCTGTCTCTCCTCTTTGCATGCTCAGTCGCTTCAGTCATGCCCAACTCTCTGTGACCCTGTGGACTGTAACCCACTAGGTTCCTCTATCTGTGGGATTCTCCAGGCAAGAATACTGGAGTGGGTTGCTGTGCCCTCTTCCAAGGGATTTTCCTAATCCAAGGATCGAACGCCATCTCTTACATCTCCTGCATTGGCAGGTGGATTCTTTCCCACCACTGCCGCCTGGGACACCCCTCTCTTCTCATTGCTAAGTTGTTTCAATCGTGTCCGACTCTGTGCGACCTCGCAGACGGCAACCCACCAGACTCCGCCATCCCTGGGATTCTCCAGGCAAGAACACTAGAGTGGGTTGCCATTTCCTTCTCCAATTCTCTCCTCATTAGTCCACAGTAAAAAGCTCATAGTTAAATGATAGTAAATCCTAGTAATTAAATGATTTTCCTAGAGAGAGAAAAAAAGAATTAGATTTAACTCTCTTTTACATAAATCTGCCTTGCTTTGGCAAAGGAGTCTATCCTTTAATCTGTTGAGCTGAAACTTTAAAAACAATTGTTTGTATCACTGATATATCAGAGTTTGAATATGAAAATATCTGTGAGAATATAACATGATTTGTTTAAGACTAGATGAAATGAGTCAGGTTTTGACGGTTGATTTTTATTTCTCCCTTCAGCTGTGAGGGGGCTATTTGCAGAATTGAAAGGAGAGTGCTTTGAGATATGGGTGAATATTTTCAGAGCTGAATGTTTGATGGCTAGAGTAAGAAAACTATACGTATGGATACATCTTACCTTTGAGGTTCTTAAACTAGAATTGTCCTGTAATAGATAGGGCAAAATAAATAGCTTCTCAGGACAAATTTTTCACAAATCTGTAATTCATTTCAATTCCAACTATCTTTTTCTTTGCATGTAGCCATCGTCTGGAATACTTCAAGCCTTTCAGTTTTAACACACTGTTTGGAGAAAAGTGGAACCAACCAGAATCAAACCTGTGGCTAATAGAGAAACCTGATGTGTAGGAGTATAGTAAAGGACTGTATCAATCATTTCTTCTCTATATCCTTTAATGTAAACCAATAATCTCTTTCAAGATATCATGAACACATTTCAACAGTATTTTATGGAGGTCAGTGGAAACGGAATATTTCTGTAGTAAATTGTGTATGAATTAACAGGAAAGTAGAAAGTTCAGATATGATTTTAACTGTAAAGTGAAAATGTTTCTCAGTCACTTTGTCCAGGAGCCACCATGTCAAGGTTCTACCATCTGCCTTCCATCACCATCACCCCCAAATATCCTTGACTCAGTCAGCAAAAATCATTATTTCTCTTCCCACTTCCCTATATCTCAGCCAGCGTGTAACTGAACATTTTATTTGCACATTTTTGAACTCCATTGTAATATAAATTCTTGGACTTCCCTGGTGGTATAATGGTTAAGAATTTGCCTGCCAATGCAGGGGTCGTGGGTTCAGTCCCTGGTTGGGGAAGATTCCACATGCTGTGGGGCAGCTAAGCCTGTGCACCAGAACTACTGAAGCCTGTACCCCCTAGAACCTGTGCTCCACAGCCAGAGAAGCCACCATAATGAGAGCACTCACCACTAGAGAAAACCTGTGTCAGCACTGAAGACCCAGCACAGCTCAAAATAAATAAATTTTTTTTAATTGGCACTTTCTTTTGAAAAATATTTATATAATAATTCTTTACTCAGACTCCTCTATTCATACTTGAATAGAAAACAGTGGTATATTTTGTTTGAACAGGACGTACACATCTGTTAAGGCATTATTAAAATACATGTGCTATTTAATCAGTGATTTTTTTCCTGTCTTATGATTGCTTTTCTTCTGTAGAAGAAAATAGAATGAAATTGTCTTGAATTCCGGTAACAGATTCTGCTTTTATTTGCAAATAAATGACATTTTCTTCATGCTGTTAAACAAGATGTCAAAATGTCTTCATTTTGTTTTCTAAACATCAAACACCTCTGGTCCATAATTTTCAAATTTTGTTATAATTCATTGCTTGAAGCCATCTAGTAGATTATCTATGAACTTCTCCACCAAGTTCACCATTGCCTGGTCCTTCACCATTGTTCTTAACACGAGATTAGCAGTCTTACAGAGGAAACTTTGCTTGTACAGACGTCTATTTGCCTACCCAACAATATTCTTTAACTTCTCCTTTGCTAACTCTTTTATATAGCTTTTCAATTTTATTTTTTATTTCCGTTTATATAGCTTCAATTTTTAGAGGGTCATCTCAAAAACTACATTTTCCCCAGATTCCTTTGCAGATAGAAATGACATTATAAAACAGTTCAATGAGATTAAGTATACAGTGTTAAGAAGGGGCTTCAAGAAAAGATGCCTTACAGATGAAAGACTCAACTGCCATAAATCTTTTGTCTTTGTCTTCTCTCTTCCTTTTTCCTGAATTGCAGAATTGATGCATGAGGTAACACCCTAGCTCCTTGTTTTAATTAGGAGACAACCTACAAATAGGTCAATAGCAAGACAAAAGAAGCCTGGGTTGCAAACAGCAAAATAAGGTAACATATCAGAACTGCTACCTATGGACTTCTTTATAAAGAAAAAAATTAGCTGCCTAATTTGTTTCCACAAGTTGATCAATAGGTTCAGTGCCCTCCCATTAAAAAAACCCAGAAGGCTTTTTTGGGTCGAAATTGGCACAGTGATTCAAATTTTATGTGGAAATACAAAGGAACTGAAATAGCCAAAAAATTTTTGAAGTAGTACGAAGTTGGAGGACTTACTCTACCTGACTTCTAGACTTATTAAGCTTCAGTGTTGAAGAAACTTTGATCTTGGCATAGATTTAGATAGATACATCAATGGAACAGAGTAGAGAAACCAGAAAAATAACTACATATGGTCAGTTGACTTTTTGACAAAGGGAAAGGATCATCTTTCCAACAAATAGTTTTCCAGTTGGGATAACTGGAGAAACGGGAAAAAAATCAGTTTACTTAACCTACAGAAAAAATGTGAATGGTGAAATAAAAGTTCTAGAAAGAAGAGAGTCATATCTTGGGGTAGAAAAATATTTTCTTCAAATAGGACATAAAAAGCATTAACTGAAAAAAAATGAGAAATTGAACTTCCATCAAAATTTAAAATTTCTGTTCATCAAAAGTTTCCATTAAGAAAGCAAAGAGGTAGTCTAGCAAGTCCACTCCTGAGTGTATCGTTGTGAAGTCGCTCAGTCGTGTCCGACTCTTTGCGACCCCATGGACTATAGCCTACCAGGCTCCTCTGTCCATGGCATTTTCCAGGCAATAGTCCTGGAGTGGATTGTCATTTCCTTCTCCAGGGGATCTTCCCAACCCAGGGATCAAACCTGGGTCTCCCACATTGTAGACAGATGCTTTACTATCTGAGCCACCAGGGAAGTGAAGCACTAATTCAAAGGGGTACATGTACCTCAAAGTTCATAGCAGCATTATTTACAGTTGCTGAGCTCAGAGGCACCCTAAGTGTCCATCCATGAATGGATAAAGACATGTATAAACGAGTACTAGAAACACCTGAAGTAACAGGCAAATTTGGCCTTGGAATATGGAATGGAGCAGGGCAAAGGCTAATAGAGTTTTGCCAAGAGAATGCACTGGTCATAGCAAACACCCTCTTCCAACAACACAAGAGGACTCTACACATGGACATCACCAGTGATCAACACTGAAATCAGATTGATTATATTCTTTGCAGCCNTGAATATTCATTGGAAGGGCTGATGCTGAAGCTGAAACTCCAATACTTTGGCCACCTGATGCAAAGAGCTGACTCATTGCAAAAGACCCAGATGCTGGGAAAAATGAAGGTGGGAGAAGGGGGTGACAGAGAATGAGATGATTGGATGGCATCACCGACTCGATGGACATGAGTTTGAGTGAGCTCCGGGAGCTGGTGATGGATAAGGAGGCCTGGCGTGCTGCGATTCATGGGGTCACAAAGAGTCGGACACGACTGAGCAACTGAACTGACTGATAAGGCGTTTTCCTACTTTTAAGGTTGTTGCCATCTGTGCGCTTTCCCTATCAAAAGACTCCTTAAAACTGAAGGTGAAATTGATCTTCATTTTCTTTTACTCTTATTAGAGCCTCAGATAAAATGCTAAATAAAAGTCAAGACTCATCAATGCCGGTGGCCATCATCCAAAACACTAGAACAAAAAGGAGAAAGGGCGACTTTGCTCTGCTTGAGCTGAAGGGTCCCTCTTCCGCCCCTGGTTTTCAGACCTTGGGACTTGGACTGCATGACCTCTGGCTTCCCGGAGTCTCTTGTCTGCAGATGGCAGACAGTGGGGCTTCTCGGCCTCCATGATCCCGTGAGCCAATTCTTGTGATAAATCTCCTCATATCTGTACCTGTAGATTCTATTGTTTCTCTGGAAAATGACTAATACAGCAATTTAAGTCAAAGGAGCTCAGAGGGACTTCCCTGGCGGTCCTGTGCTTAAGAGCTCGCCTTCCAATGCAGGGGGTGTGGGTTTGATCCCTGGTCAGGGCATTAAGATCCCTCAAGCCTCCTGGCCGAAACACAAAAACATTAAAAAAAAAAAATCCAGGAGCAATACTGTAACAAATCAATAAAGACTTCAAAAAAAAAATGTCATTCTTGGAAAAAAAACAAGGAGCAGAGGACTTGATGCTTTCTCCAAATTACTTTGGACAAACAGCAGTGGCAAAGTGCTTATAATCTTAAACACAGAAGACAAGTGTTAAGAGAAGGAAAACAGAGCCTATTTCTAATTCTGAAGCAAATTACTTGTTTCTGATAGAAACAGAATGCTTTTTAGGTAGATGGGGAAGGAAAAACAAGTCCACTTCCTTAAAAAAATTTTTAAAAAACCTAAAAGCATTCAAGTTAACTGCAGAATTCCACTCTGATACTGTGGCAAGGCACAACTCCCCTATAAAAATCCCTTGTGTTATATACCTAAACAATATCTAAAAGGAAGCTATTCAGAGCACAGAGCAGAACCACAGCCATGCCTGCTCCTTGTACCGCCACTGTTTACCAGGAGTCACCAGTCCCCAAAGACGCCTTCCACTCAATGGCACACGCTCGTTTCAGGAAAAAGGAAACGTAACCCTCTGAAGATGACCTTTAGGAAGCAGTCAGGCTCTTGGCAAACACGTTTTCTAATCACATTTCAGCCATGCAGATACACAGCTCTGTGGAGTTTGCAGAGTGTGAAGCACAAATGAAAAGTGAACAGATGCTTTGTTTAAATTGGTCCAGGGCATCCAAGTTTCCATAAAATTGGGGGCAGGGGGAAGAGGTGACATTCTGGAAGCAGAGGAGAGCCAAGCAGAAGCGCCCATCCTGTGACATCTTACTGAGGCCTCTAGTTTCAAATGGCTACGCTGAACGCATGGAGGATCAACTGGCTGGCTGTTTCAAAGTTTCCAGCACCGGCTGGTGCTGGAGAGCCATTTCCAGCTCTGAATTCATATGGATAGTTTAGGAGGTCCCTTCATTCTACTTCTTTTCCTTGGAAAGCTTAAGAAGAATTTTAAAGTTTACAACAAAGTCAAAAGTGAATCTTAAAACTTTTTTTTTTTTGCCATACCAAGCCACTTGTGGGATCTTAATTCCCTGTTGTTGTTCGTATCCAACTCTTGCGGACCCCGTGGACTGCAGCACGCCAGGCCTCCTTGTCCATCACCAATTCCCAGAGCTTATTCAAACTGATGTCCACTGAGTCGGTGATGCCATCCAACCATCTCATCCTCTGTTGAACCCTTCTCCTCCCGCCTTCAGTCTTTCCCAGTTTCAGGGTCTTTTCCAATGAGTCAGCTCTTCACATCAGGTGCCCAAAGATTGGAGCTTCAGCATCAGTCCTTCCAATGAATATTCAGAACTGATCTCCTTTAGGATGGACTGGTTGGATCTCCTTGCAGTCCAAGGGACTCTCAAGGGTCTTCTCCAGCACCACAGTTCAAAAGCATCAATTCTTCCTTATGGGCCCACTCTCACATTCATATGACCCCTGGAAAAACCATAGCTTTGACTAGATGCACCTTTGTCGGCAAAGTAACATCCCTGCTTTTTAATAAACTGTCTAGATTTGTTGTAGCTTTTCTTCCAACGAGCGTCTTTTAATTAAATTTTAATTAGCTCCCTGACCAGGGATCAAACATGGCTCCCCTGCAGTGCAAACTCAAGAGAGTTATCCATTGGACCACCAGGGGAGTCCCCACATTTCTTATTGTGTGAAATTACAGGCAATGGCCTATATGCGTTTTAGAACACACACACAAAGCTCCAAGATACATGTGTTGCTTCCTAGCCATAAAGTCAAATCATGTAAGAATCATCAATGTGAACACAAGCTTCTTGATTTTTTATTCTCTGCAGGCTGGCAACTTCATAATCACTTCAAGATCTCAACATCCACTCCATGTGAAAAAGATTTCATGATTTCCAAATGTGAATAACCAAGTCCAAGATTTTGCACTATACGCTGTTTCTAAATTTAAAGTGACTGTGCTGTCTAGTCCTTAAGAACAGAATCCATAAAGGCAAAAAGGAACATGCATATAGACATCAGAACTTTTAAGACAGGCTTCCCTCAGTTTTCACTGCCAAAATGATACATTTAAAATATTTCAAATGAGAGATCCTTTTATAATTCAATCATGGAAACAACTTATTCAAAAGAGTATCTTATTTTTCTAATTGCATCAAAAATAGAATGGTTTATAGAAGGCCATCCTTCACAGTCCTGAAACTTCATAGGTTTCATANGCCACGACTTTGTGACTAAACAGCAACAGTAGCAGCAGAGACTCCTTTGCCTAGAAAAGCTTTTTGTATTGTTTTGTCTGGAGTTCCAGGTTAGAGTTGGGAAAAACAGAACAACGGATGTTAGAGTCCTCAGACTGGAAAGACTTCACAGATATTCAGATGACCTCCTTACAGGAAGTCCTATTATAGTGATTTCTTGTATACTATAAGGCGTTTGCCAACAAAGGTCGGTCTAATCAAAGCTATGGTTTTTCCGGTAGTTGTGTTTGGATGTGAGAGTTGGACTGTAAAGAAAGCTGAGCACCAAAGATGTGATGCTTTTGAACTGTGGTGTTGGAGAACTCTTGAGAGTCCCTTGGACTGCAAGAAGATCCAACCAGTCCATCCTAAAGGAAATCAATCCTGAATATTCATTGGAAGGGCTGATGCTGAAGCTGAAACTCCAATACTTTGGCCACCTGATGCAAAGAGCTGACTCATTGCAAAAGACCCAGATGCTGGGAAAAATGAAGGTGGGAGAAGGGGGTGACAGAGAATGAGATGATTGGATGGCATCACCGACTCGATGGACATGAGTTTGAGTGAGCTCCGGGAGCTGGTGATGGATAGGGAGGCCTGGCGTGCTGCGATTCATGGGGTCACAAAGAGTCGGACACGACTGAGCAACTGAACTGACTGATAAGGCGTTTTCCTACTTTTAAGGTTGTTGCCATCTGTGCGCTTTCCCTATCAAAAGACTCCTTAAAACTGAAGGTGAAATTGATCTTCATTTTCTTTTACTCTTATTAGAGCCTCAGATAAAATGCTAAATAAAAGTCAAGACTCATCAATGCCGGTGGCCATCATCCAAAACACTAGAACAAAAAGGAGAAAGGGCGACTTTGCTCTGCTTGAGCTGAAGGGTCCCTCTTCCGCCCCTGGTTTTCAGACCTTGGGACTTGGACTGCATGACCTCTGGCTTCCCGGAGTCTCTTGTCTGCAGATGGCAGACAGTGGGGCTTCTCGGCCTCCATGATCCCGTGAGCCAATTCTTGTGATAAATCTCCTCATATCTGTACCTGTAGATTCTATTGTTTCTCTGGAAAATGACTAATACAGCAATTTAAGTCAAAGGAGCTCAGAGGGACTTCCCTGGCGGTCCTGTGCTTAAGAGCTCACCTTCCAATGCAGGGGGTGTGGGTTTGATCCCTGGTCAGGGCATTAAGATCCCTCAAGCCTCCTGGCCGAAACACAAAAACATTAAAAAAAAAAAATCCAGGAGCAATACTGTAACAAATCAATAAAGACTTCAAAAAAAAAATGTCATTCTTGGAAAAAAAACAAGGAGCAGAGGACTTGATGCTTTCTCCAAATTACTTTGGACAAACAGCAGTGGCAAAGTGCTTATAATCTTAAACACAGAAGACAAGTGTTAAGAGAAGGAAAACAGAGCCTATTTCTAATTCTGAAGCAAATTACTTGTTTCTGATAGAAACAGAATGCTTTTTAGGTAGATGGGGAAGGAAAAACAAGTCCACTTCCTTAAAAAAATTTTTAAAAAACCTAAAAGCATTCAAGTTAACTGCAGAATTCCACTCTGATACTGTGGCAAGGCACAACTCCCCTATAAAAATCCCTTGTGTTATATACCTAAACAATATCTAAAAGGAAGCTATTCAGAGCACAGAGCAGAACCACAGCCATGCCTGCTCCTTGTACCGCCACTGTTTACCAGGAGTCACCAGTCCCCAAAGACGCCTTCCACTCAATGGCACACGCTCGTTTCAGGAAAAAGGAAACGTAACCCTCTGAAGATGACCTTTAGGAAGCAGTCAGGCTCTTGGCAAACACGTTTTCTAATCACATTTCAGCCATGCAGATACACAGCTCTGTGGAGTTTGCAGAGTGTGAAGCACAAATGAAAAGTGAACAGATGCTTTGTTTAAATTGGTCCAGGGCATCCAAGTTTCCATAAAATTGGGGGCAGGGGGAAGAGGTGACATTCTGGAAGCAGAGGAGAGCCAAGCAGAAGCGCCCATCCTGTGACATCTTACTGAGGCCTCTAGTTTCAAATGGCTACGCTGAAGGCATGGAGGATCAACTGGCTGGCTGTTTCAAAGTTTCCAGCACCGGCTGGTGCTGGAGAGCCATTTCCAGCTCTGAATTCATATGGATAGTTTAGGAGGTCCCTTCATTCTACTTCTTTTCCTTGGAAAGCTTAAGAAGAATTTTAAAGTTTACAACAAAGTCAAAAGTGAATCTTAAAACTTTTTTTTTTTTGCCATACCAAGCCACTTGTGGGATCTTAATTCCCTGTTGTTGTTCGTATCCAACTCTTGCGGACCCCGTGGACTGCAGCACGCCAGGCCTCCTTGTCCATCACCAATTCCCAGAGCTTATTCAAACTGATGTCCACTGAGTCGGTGATGCCATCCAACCATCTCATCCTCTGTTGAACCCTTCTCCTCCCGCCTTCAGTCTTTCCCAGTTTCAGGGTCTTTTCCAATGAGTCAGCTCTTCACATCAGGTGCCCAAAGATTGGAGCTTCAGCATCAGTCCTTCCAATGAATATTCAGAACTGATCTCCTTTAGGATGGACTGGTTGGATCTCCTTGCAGTCCAAGGGACTCTCAAGGGTCTTCTCCAGCACCACAGTTCAAAAGCATCAATTCTTCCTTATGGGCCCACTCTCACATTCATATGACCCCTGGAAAAACCATAGCTTTGACTAGATGCACCTTTGTCGGCAAAGTAACATCCCTGCTTTTTAATAAACTGTCTAGATTTGTTGTAGCTTTTCTTCCAACGAGCGTCTTTTAATTAAATTTTAATTAGCTCCCTGACCAGGGATCAAACATGGCTCCCCTGCAGTGCAAACTCAAGAGAGTTATCCATTGGACCACCAGGGGAGTCCCCACATTTCTTATTGTGTGAAATTACAGGCAATGGCCTATATGCGTTTTAGAACACACACACAAAGCTCCAAGATACATGTGTTGCTTCCTAGCCATAAAGTCAAGTCATGTAAGAATCATCAATGTGAACACAAGCTTCTTGATTTTTTATTCTCTGCAGGCTGGCAACTTCATAATCACTTCAAGATCTCAACATCCACTCCATGTGAAAAAGATTTCATGATTTCCAAATGTGAATAACCAAGTCCAAGATTTTGCACTATACGCTGTTTCTAAATTTAAAGTGACTGTGCTGTCTAGTCCTTAAGAACAGAATCCATAAAGGCAAAAAGGAACATGCATATAGACATCAGAACTTTTAAGACAGGCTTCCCTCAGTTTTCACTGCCAAAATGATACATTTAAAATATTTCAAATGAGAGATCCTTTTATAATTCAATCATGGAAACAACTTATTCAAAAGAGTATCTTATTTTTCTAATTGCATCAAAAATAGAATGGTTTATAGAAGGCCATCCTTCACAGTCCTGAAACTTCATAGGTTTCATACGCTACATTTATCAGCACTTTTCTACTCTAGAACTTTCCACAGGAGGGGCCACCTTCGGACAGACCTGGAGACAGCCCAGCACCAGAAGGAATGATGTCAGCAGTGGATGTGTGCTAAGAATAATGAAAGCAAAAAAGCTACTGTGAGCTTTTCCACAAAGCTTTCATAAAAACACTTACCTTACTGTGACATAACTATACGAAAACACTTCAAGTTAATTTGTGTGTGCTAAGTCGTTTCAGCCGTGTCTGACTGAGACTTCGTGGACCACAGCCCGCCAGGCTCCTCTGTCCACGGGATTCTCTAGGCAAGAGCACTGGAGTAGGTTGCCACGCCCTCTTCAAGGGGGTCTTCCCAATCCAGGGATCAAACCCTGCCTTGGGGGGCAGATTCTTTACCACTAGTGACACAATTTAGTTAATGCTAAATAAGGAATTCTGAATTTGTTCTTTGCAACTGTTTGAAAATTCACATACTCGGAATTTACAAAAGAAAGAGAGCCAATGTGTCATGGAAACCTCCATCTCTCAAGTAGACTGAGTTTAAAACAGCAAAAAAGCGGGCGGGGGCGGGGAAGGGGCACCAGGAGAGGAGTTGACAAGAAAACTGATCCCATTCTAAAACACTAAAGCGCGTCGTCTCGCCTCGTCGCCACTGGCGACTCTGAGGTGGAGAGGCCGCTAGCCAGGGCTTGCTTCAGTCAGCCCGGTCGGTGTCCTTTAGACTGGCTCAGACCACTGTTCCACGAGGGTGAGCACCCGCTCCACAAGGAGCAAAATACATTATTTCATTCTATCTGGAGAGTTGAGTTCCAGAGTAATTTTACATTTTGCTTTTCATTCTCTGCTTCCAATCTTCTAAATCAGTGAACAACTTTTCACAAACAGACTGAAGTATGAGGAAGGCTGCATTAATAATAAAGACAAGGGGAACCAAGACTACACACATAAAATAAGACATTTATTATGCTAAAGAACAGGTTTTATTTTTCATTTCCCCAGAACACTAAAATAGCACACGGCATGGTAATTTAGCACGCAATATAAACTGATAAATGCAATCAATACCTCCGGAAATGGGGCGTCTTCCTTTGGGGTCCTTAAAAACTGCTCTTCAGGGCGTTTCATCGATTACCAGCACACGACCAAAGGGGTCAGCGCAGAAAAAGGTTAGTGCAGGAGACATCTCAATTCCTAGGAGCTGGACACCTTCCGTAAGGGGAAATACTTGCTTTTTTTTCCCCCCCCTCTGTAACTGAGCTCCGGCAGACAGGCTCAAGCTCATTTTTTCTTTTGGGTTAACACTGCTAGGGTTCCTAGTTTAAGGAAGGGTTATCTAAAGGTAATGTTAATATTGCAACTTTCACCGTAGGGCCTCCATGTAAATTGCATGTCAAGTGGAAGGAAAGGGGTGTGAGAAAAGATATCAGCTTTTGCTCAAATTATTCTACAAAACGCAGAAATGACAACAGCTTACCACCAACTTGGCCTGGCTCAGACCAAGCCCAGCAGGATTGACTTTTAGAAATATCTATTCTCATCAGATGGTCAGAGAACAGGCTGGAGAGAGTGTGCCTGGGATGGCGGCCCTGCCAGATGGTGCTGAAGGTAAACTCAAAGCTTGCTGTTACAGCTTTCAATTCTTGTCTGATAGCTGTGTAAGGTAATGTCAATAACCTCCTTGATATGGCTTCCCAAGCCTAAATGTCTTGCAAGCACAGAGACTGCCTTCCGTATCAACCAGCTTTCTGTGGGTTCAAGTTCCACTGACTTTAAGTCTGTCTGGTCACACGAATCAAAGCCGGAGCTTCACTGCCGCGCCATGTGTCCAGAGTTTACACAAAAGAATGCGTTCGAGGACAGCGCTTAGTCTCACTATTTTTATTGGTCTGCCTGTACCTTAACCACGGCATAACAGATTTGCTCATTCAAAAGCTTGTGCAGCCAGTGACGCCACTGTTATCTGCAGATCATCTGAGGTACTTTTTTCCCATGAAAGCATTTTCTTGTATTCTACTCTTGGCTCTGAAAACATGGGCTCTGAATGGCCAGGGAAAACACTTTTCGTCTCATCATTCAAGAATATTAGGGGATGTGCATGCAGCAGGATGGATCGCAGGCAAGAGGGTGCCAACGCAGAGTCTAGCTTCTCCAGGAAAGCACAGGCTGGGTCATCCTCAGAAACCCCCTTTTCGGACCCTCTCTGCTGGCCCAGCAGTCCTGACCCCTGGGGCTCTCCACTGTGGCTCCATCCTCTGTGGCCGCCAGTGGGCCTGGGCGCTGCCCGAGGCCAATCCAAGCGCAAAGCCTCCCCGATGCCGCAGGCCAGCCCCGCAGCCCGCTCCCTTGTAGGGCCCGAGGGCAGCCCCGCAGTGTTGCTCTGCGCAGCCGCTGAGGCAGGGTTTCTTCGCACTGCTGCTTGCCACCGCGGAAGGGCTCCGAGGCCACCGCGAGGCGAGGGGCTGGAGCCACGTGGGCCACGCTTTGCTTCCAGTGATGACTCCTCCTTTCCTGGATCTCCCCGGGCATCGACCGCAGGCCTCCTCGCCCAGGAAGCGGCATCTGCTGGGCCAGGGCTCGCCTCCTGCCTTCTCTTGCTCCACAGTTCTCTGCACGAGGCTCTGTCCGAGGCAGCGCCCGCTCCCTGCTCCTCCGCGAGGCAGGTGCAGAGAGGCCTGCGTCCGTCCCTCATGCTGCGTCTCTGACACCCTGAGCCCCAGGACACGCCCGTCAGTCCGCGGAAGGTCTTCAGTGGATCTCAATATGAACCTGGAAAAGACCAACAAATTACAGGGTGATAATGAAGAAGGGGTCTTGGCAGAGTCCACACACACCAGGTATTTCCCAGCAAATACGAAGGTCTCTGACAGTCTCCAGTACCAAGGACTCCCACACTGTGATAGGAAACAAGACGTCAACCTAGCAATTAGCAATCACAACAAAAAGAACAGTGCTTGATTAATGCCGTATTTCCTGAAAATACTTAAATATGCACCGAGGCTCTGCACTTTTCATGGCAATGTAGTTATCTGTGCAGGTTCAATAGCAAGCGGCCCCCTTTAACCAGGATAAACTAGATGCCTCAGTCAAGCAACCAAGGCCTCAGAGTGTCCTATTTGAGAATGAGATTCAGTGACTCAGGCAGGGCAAGCCACTTTTAAGGAATCATGGGCAACTTTACTTATGTTGTTGTTGAGTTGCTAAGTCATGACTGACTCTTTGGGACCCCATGGACTATATACAGCCCACCAGGCTCCTCTGTCCATGGATCTTCCCCACCCAGGGACTGAACCGACATCTCCTGTGTCAGCAGGCAGATTCTTTACGGCTGAGCCACCAGGGAACCTCATGTCTCCTTGGGGCATAATCTATATAAGGATGACTATTATTCCATATAACACTGACACAAATACATTTGGGCAGCATAAAGCTATATGCAAACATAAGGTGCAATTATTTTTTATATTTTGAATATTTATTTGGCTGCGCCGGATCTTCAGTTGCGGTGTGAGAGACCTAGTTCCCTTAACTGGGATGGACCTCGTTCCCTTCTGCTGGGAGAGTGGAGTCCTCGCCCCTGGACCATCATGGACATCCCCAGTTCTTTTTTTTTTAATAGCTATATGACTGACATAAAATATATTAGTTTCAGTTGCTCAATTCAGTCGCTCAGTTGTGTCCGACTCTTTGAGACCCCATGAATCGCAGCACACCAGGCCTCCCTGTCCATCACTATCTCATGGAGTTCACCCAAACTCCTGTCCATAGAGTCGGTGATGCCATCCAGCCATCTCATCCTCTGTCGTCCCCTTCTCCTCCTTCCCCCAATCAATCCCAGTATCGGTATTTTCCAACGAGTCAGCTCTTCGCATGAGGTGGCCAAAGTATTGGAGTTTCAGCTTCAGCATCAGTCCTTCCAATGAACACCCAGGACTGATTTCCTTTAGAATGGACTGGCTGGATCTCCTTGCAGTCCAGAGGACTCTCAAGAGTCTTCTGCAATACCACAGTTGAAAAGCATCAATTCTTCGGGGCTCAGCTTTCTTCACAGTCCAACTCTCATATCCATACATGACCACTGGAAAAACCATAGCCTTGACTAGACGGACCTTTGTTGGCCAAGTAATGTCTCTGCTTTTTAATATGCTGTCTAGGTTCGTACAACCTAGTAATTCAATGTTTGTATATATCACTACAAGAACTCAACACCACAGTTGTACCTGGTGGTGCAACTCCAGTTACAAAGCACAGCCAATGCTCTCACGGTTCACCAAGGCAACCTAACTTCCCGCAAATTAACTCTCCAAAGCATGTTATTTTAAACCTTATGTTTAATTTTACTGATCTAAATGTATGAAAAATGACTGCTTTCCTGAAATGGAAGCATTCCTAAATATATTTTAATACATATTAGAAGTTTTTTTTTTTTAATTCTTAAGAAAAATAGGTCATTTAATATGGGCCAACTCTCAGGAAAACTGGCTTCTAACTACTTTTATTATATCCTTATAGGATAACTTAGTACAGTCCAGAAAGGTGAAGTGTTGTCAGAATTGTTACAATATTTTAAATAAGATACCAGTACTTTGGCCACCTCATGCGAAGAGTTGGAAAAGACTCTGATGCTGAGATGGATTGGGGGCAGGAGAAGGGGCGGACAGAGGATGAGATGGTTGGATGGCACCATCGACTCAATGGATATGAATCTGAGCAAACCGGGAAATGGAGGAGTGTGGTGTGCCACAGTCCACGGGGTGGGCAAGAGTCGGACACAACCTGGCGGCCGAACAGCAGCGATAAACAGCGAGAGCGCAAGCTGCTCACTAGACCTAGCTCTTCAGTGAACTCAGTGATAAACTAGGCATCCAGTTTTTCACAGAAAGACTCCAGCAGGTGAGGTAAACACTTTGGGCTCTGAGCCCTCAACCAGATGACTTTTGATATTACTTTGAGAGCCAGAAATAACTTTCAAGTAATTTCTAAGCAGTCATCCATGCAGCATTCTCTGTGGTTCACCCTCACTGTACCGTGCGTGTACTGGTACACTGTACCTTGCCAAATACAGCACGCACAATTACACAATGAGCCGTCCTCGACCCAGCTATCATCTCCCACCCTTCAACCCCCAGATCTACTGAACAATAAGCAGCATAAATTACAGCAAACTGGCTTATCCACAAACACAGAGAGCCCTTCCCCCTAAATGAGGGAAGTCTATTTTGCAATTCTAGACAGTGTGATTCAGGACTTTCATAGTGGTTCAAGGGTTAAGAATCCGCCTGCCAACTCAGTGGACACAGGTTCGATTCCTGGTCTGGAAATTCCCATGTGGAGCAGGGAACCAGGTCCATGTGCCACAGTGAAGGCCCAGCGCAGCCGAAATTAAATTAAAAATAAATAAACAAAAACAGAGTATGGGGCAAGAAAAACAAAGTGCAGGGCTGGGTGTCAATTCCTGAGCTTACTCCTTACCTCCCTCACCAGTGCCTGCCCCCTGTGCCGCCCCCCCACCCAAAAAACAGACAACGGTTGAATACAGAGGCACAGTGGCCGCGGGGACGAGGTGTGGAGGGAACAGGCCCACGGCCTCGGGGCAACAGGAGCAACCTGGTCCACAAGGATCCCCGCCAGGGAGGCGGGCGCCTGGCTGGGCAACATCAGGCCTGACCTGATTCGGCAGCTGCGCCCTCTGGGGCAGTCACTTTACCCTCCCCAACCTCTACTATTCATGGCTTCAGGGACGCAATGGTCTGGATACCATTGCTCTGGAAACTAAAAATACCCCCGCCTCTGTGC
>SJYW01044195.1:284004-299838 GCA_006410735.1 Raphicerus campestris
AAAAAAAAAAAAAAAGAAATTCTGTACTCTGAAATGAATCTATATTAAAAATATTTTTTAAGCCTGAATTTTTCCATCCATAATTCAATGGGGAAAATTATAAACGACATAAGACATGTCTAGTAGTGTCATTTTAACTATTCTTTAGCGTTATCATTTTTCTTTCTATGTCTACTGTTTTAAAAAGAATTGTACTTTTTGATGTTCCATTATACTATTTTCACTACCCATTATGTTTTGGGCCAAGAAATAGATATTTGAAGGATTTTAGCTTTTGACTAGCTTTATTATTATGAAAACAATGTTTTTTCAAAGGATTTGCACAAACCTTTCATTTCCCTTATTTTTGCAGTATAGCATTTTGCCACATTTGTCATTGACTTTAAAAAGCTCGCTTCCCTTTTTTTTGTGAGCAGTGTTTTCCTTTCAGTGCACAGTGGGTGCTGTCTTTGAAGATGACGGAACACACACTGCTGAATTATGGTTGTTTTTCAAAACCTCGCCTCCCAGAAGCAAAATGAATACTTCTTTATACAGTGTTTTAGGAAACTATATTTTAAAGGCTAGGGTCTTTCATGAAAAATTTGCCAAAAGACTCAAAACCAATCCAACAATGTGAAAACTGGGTTGGAGATCAGCTAAATTTATTCCTGGGCCTGTAAAGATTTTCAGGGGCAGAGAATTGGCAGTCCTGTTTATTAAAACTATGTTGAAGGGCCAGATGGGCTTGGGGGCTGTGAGAAATATATATATCTCCTCCCCGGTTACTCATTCTTTGTCTCTAAATGCCATTGAGGCAATGAGGCATTTTAAACAAGCTATTTGGTTGCCATAAACAATGGCAAACAAAATTATCATAAAGCTTAATTGAGCAAGGTAAGAAGCCTGTTGTAATTAGACATAGTTAAGTGAAGTTGCTCAGTCATGTCCGACTCTTTGCAACCCCATGGAATGTAGCCTACCAGGCTTTTCAGTCCATGAGATTTTCCAGGCAAGAGACTAGAGTGGGTTGCCATTGCCTTCTCCAGAGGATCTTCCCTACCAGGGATCAAACCTGGGTCCCTTTACCCTCTGAGCCACCAGGGAAACCCATTTAAGGGGAGGTCAAAGAGAAGACACTAGGAGCACTAAGGAGATTTAAGGTTTACTCTATCAAGGTTAACTAGATCTGTGCTACAAAGCAGGCTGGTAAATTAGTTTAGCCTCATGACAACATTTTAACTCAAGTCTCAATTTTCTGGCATCTCTGGGAAAGACATCCTGCTAATTATAATTTGAGACACAAACAGACAGAACTAATTATAAGTCAGTGTGAAAAGTATTTTCATAGAAGTACAAAGGATTATGAGAGGAGGGAGGAGAAAAGAGGCAAAGGAACAGTTTTATGAACAGTCCTGATTGCTGATCAGCAGGATCCAGGGGATTTGCCCANTGCTGAATTATGGTTGTTTTTCAAAACCTCGCCTCCCAGAAGCAAAATGAATACTTCTTTATACAGTGTTTTAGGAAACTATATTTTAAAGGCTAGGGTCTTTCATGAAAAATTTGCCAAAAGACTCAAAACCAATCCAACAATGTGAAAACTGGGTTGGAGATCAGCTAAATTTATTCCTGGGCCTGTAAAGATTTTCAGGGGCAGAGAATTGGCAGTCCTGTTTATTAAAACTATGTTGAAGGGCCAGATGGGCTTGGGGGCTGTGAGAAATATATATATCTCCTCCCCGGTTACTCATTCTTTGTCTCTAAATGCCATTGAGGCAATGAGGCATTTTAAACAAGCTATTTGGTTGCCATAAACAATGGCAAACAAAATTATCATAAAGCTTAATTGAGCAAGGTAAGAAGCCTGTTGTAATTAGACATAGTTAAGTGAAGTTGCTCAGTCATGTCCGACTCTTTGCAACCCCATGGAATGTAGCCTACCAGGCTTTTCAGTCCATGAGATTTTCCAGGCAAGAGACTAGAGTGGGTTGCCATTGCCTTCTCCAGAGGATCTTCCCTACCAGGGATCAAACCTGGGTCCCTTTACCCTCTGAGCCACCAGGGAAACCCATTTAAGGGGAGGTCAAAGAGAAGACACTAGGAGCACTAAGGAGATTTAAGGTTTACTCTATCAAGGTTAACTAGATCTGTGCTACAAAGCAGGCTGGTAAATTAGTTTAGCCTCATGACAACATTTTAACTCAAGTCTCAATTTTCTGGCATCTCTGGGAAAGACATCCTGCTAATTATAATTTGAGACACAAACAGACAGAACTAATTATAAGTCAGTGTGAAAAGTATTTTCATAGAAGTACAAAGGATTATGAGAGGAGGGAGGAGAAAAGAGGCAAAGGAACAGTTTTATGAACAGTCCTGATTGCTGATCAGCAGGATCCAGGGGATTTGCCCATCATCTTCCTTCCTGCTTTCTGAGCAGCATCTCTGGTGAGGGAACAAAGAAGTGTTTCTTTGTTTTCTCAGCATGACCCAGCGAGAAAAGCGCAGAGAAGCCAGGTTTCGGGCTCAGCAACTTCTCAATGCCCCATGACCTGGTTTTGTGAAATGAGGATAAGGATACCCACCCTAGAGCATATTTGTGAGAAATATCAATAAACAACTGTCAGGGGTGCCGAGCACCTACCACACCCCGGGCAGATAGTGCTATGTCGCTTCAGTCGTGTCCGACTCTTTTCGACCCCATGAACTGTAGCCCGACAGGCTCCTCTGTCCATGGGATTCTCCAGGCAAGAATACTGGAGTGGGTTGGCATGCCCTCCTCCAGGGGATCTTCCTGACCCAGGGATCGAACCTGCATCTTTTACGTCTCCTGCATTAGCAGGGAGGATCTTTACCACTAGCACCATCCAGGAAGTAGAAAGAAGGCACCCAAAAAATAATAGCTATTTGCATGCTCAGAGCCCTAGAACCCTTAGAATGCAAGTTCAGTGGATCCATTAATAATCATTGCAATTAATAATGTTTAATGCTGGGGACGTCCCTGGTGGTACGGTGGTTAAGAATCCACCTGGCAGTGCAGGGAACGAAGGTTCAATCCCTGGTCGGGGAAATAAGATCCATGTGCCAAGGAGCAATGAAGACCCTGCCCCCATGCTGCAGAGCCCGCATGCCAAGCTGGAGTCTGGGTACCACAGTGAAGGATCCAGCAAGACTCCTGCGTGCCTCAACTAAGACCCAGCACAGCCTAATAAATAAATATTTCTTTAAAATCAATTATAAAAAAGAGAGGTGGAAGTACAGAAAATTTGATGGTAGGAATGATGATTTTTAAGGCACTAAATGAAATTCTGGTTGTTTGTAAAAAGAGCGTATCCCTTAGAAATACCCTTGAAATATTTACAGATGTAGTAATGTGTGGTACAAGGAATTTCCTTCCCAGTAATGAGTTTGGGGGGAAAAAAAGCAAAATGGCTGTCTGAGGAGGCTTTACAAATAGCTGTGAAAAGAAGAGAAGCAAAAAGCAAAGGAGAAAAGGAAAGATATAAGCATCTGAATGCAGAGTTCTAAAGAATACCAAGAAGAGATAAGAAAGCCTTCCTCAGTGATCAATGCAAAGAAATAATGGCAAACAACAGAAGGGGAAAGACTAGAGATCTCTTCAAGAAAATTAGAGATACCAAGGTAACATTTCATGCAAAGATGGGCCGATAAAGGACAGCAATGGTATGGACCTAACAGAAGCGGAAGATATTAAGAAGAAGAATACACAGAAGAACTGTACAAAAAAGATCTTCAAGACCAAGATAATCACTATGGTGTGATCACTCACCTAGAGCCAGATATCTTGGAATGTGAAGTCAAGTGGGCCTTAGAAAGCATCACTATGAACAAAGCTGGTGGAGGTGATGAGCTATTTCAAATCCTGAAAGATGATGCTGTGAAAGTGCTGCACTCAATATGCCAGCACATTTGGAAAACTCAGCAGTGGCCACAGGACTGGAAAAGGTCAGTTTTCATTCCAATCCCAAAGAAAGGCAATGCCAAAGAATGCTCCAACTACCGCACAATTGCACTCATCTCACATGCTAGTCAAGTAATGCTCAAAATTCTCCAAGCCATGCTTCAGCAATACGTGAACCGTGAACTTCCTGACGTTCAAGCTGGTTTTAGAAAAGGCAGAGGAACCAGAGATCAAATTGCCAACATCCTCTGGATCAAGGAAAAGGCAAGAGAGTTCCAGTAAAACATCTATTTCTGCTTTATTGACTATGCCAAAGCCTTTGACTGTGTGGATCACAATAAACTGTGGAAAATTCTGAAAGAGATGGGAATACAGACCATCTGACCTGCCTCTTGAGAAATCTGTATGCAGGTCAGGAAGCAATAGTTAGAACTGGACATGGAACAACAGACTGGTTCCAAATAGGAACAGGAGTCCATCAAGGCTGTATGTTATCACCCCGCTTATTTCACTTCTATGCAGAGTACATCATGAGAAACGCTGGACTGGAAGAAACACAAGCTGGAGTCAAGATTGCTGGAAGAAATATCAATAACCTCAGATATGCAGATGACACCACCCTTATGGCAGAAAGTGAAGAGGAACTAAAAAGCCTCTTGATGAGAGTGAAAGTGGAGAGTGAAAAAGTTGGCTTAAAGCTCAACTTTAAGTCCAATGAGTTGACTCACTGGAAAGGACTCTGATGTTGGGAGGGATCTGGGGCAGGAGGAGAAGGGGACGACTGAGGATGAGATGGCTGGATGGCATCACTGACTCGATGGACGTGAGTCTGAGTGAACTCCGGGAGTTGGTGATGGACAGGGAGGCCTGGCGTGCTGCGATTCATGGGGTCGCAAAGAGTCGGACAGGACTGAGCGACTGAACTGAACTGAATGAGTATGGAGGACAGTGGGTAGAGATGACCCAAACTGACCCATAAATTGATAACTCTATAATCAGATGATGTATGTATGAAGATACCCTCTACTATTCTGTCTGCTTTTGCATATATTTGAAATTTTTGTAATTAAAAAAAGAAAACTGGGGTGAGGGGGTAGAATTCTCTGGTGGTCCAGTGGTTAGGACTCTGTTCTTTAACTGCTGAGGGCCCAGGTTCAGTCCTTGGTTGGAGAACTAAGATCTCACAAGCCATGAGGCCCGGCCAAACAAAATAATTTTTTTGATTTTTAAAATATTTTTAGACTTATCTTTGAGCTAGAGAAAATTGGTCATGAATTAGGTATTTCTGAAATTCAAGAACTATTGTTACATGTGCTGATGTAAATAAAGCTATTTTATTGAGCTTTTAATCTTAAAGATTAATATGAACAAAATTATAAAATGAAGGGAATCTGCACTGTTGACAGTGTGGAGATGGAAGAAACAAGACTGGTCTTATATTCACAGTGATTGAACCGTAATGCAAATTATAGATTAATTTTTAGGAATTGATATGATGATCCTCTAGTCTCATTTCAAAAGAAATTTTTGACCAAAATGTGTCCCTGTGATGGCTTTTTAAAAAATTTGCTTTATTGAAGTATGGCTGATTTACAATGTTGCGCCAGTTTCTTCTGTACAGCAAAGTGATTCAGTTAAATAATGTATACGTTCTTTTTTTATATTTCTCTTCCATATGGTTTATCACAGGATATTGACTATAGTCCCCTGTGCTATACATAGGACCTTGCTGTTTCTGGATCCTACAGATAATAGTTTGCCTGTGATGCTTTTATAAAGGGCTACTGCTTGAAGGCAAAAAAAAAAAAAGACCGAATAGCCTGTTACTGTTTCTCTCTGATCATTTAGCGCTCTCCCACTCTAGTACTGTGAATGTGTGCTCCTGGGCCGTCCCCACTCCGCAGGGTGACATGGAAGTGGTCACTGTTATTCTACAAAACCCTGCCTGCTCTATTTTTTAATTGGAAGCTAATTACTTTACAATGTTGTGGTGGTTTTTGCCACACATCAACGTGAATCAGCCACGGGTACACATGTGTCCCCCCATCCTGAATCCCCCTCCCGCCTCCCTCCCCACCCCATCCCTGTGGGTTGTCCCAGAGCCACATCTTTGAGAGTCCTGCTCCATGCATCAAACTTGCACTGGTCCTCTATTTTACATCTGGTAACATACATGTTTCAATGCTAGTCTCTCAAATCATCCCATCCTCGGCTTCTCCCTCAGAGTCCAAAAGCCTGTTCTTTATATCTGTGTCTCTTTTGCTGCCTTGCATATAGAGTCATCATTCAGTTCATTTCAGTTCAGTTGCTCAGTCGTGTCCGACTCTTTGTGACCCCATGAATCGCAGCACGCCAGGCCTCCCTGTCCATCACCAACTCCTGGAGTTCGCTCAGACTCACGTCCATCGAGTCCGTGATGCCATCTAGCCATCCCATCCTCGGTCGTCCCCTTCTCTTCCTGCCCCCAATCCTTCCCAGCATCAGAGTCCTTTCCAATGAGTCAACTCTTCACATGAGGTAGCCAAAGTACTGGAGTTTCAGCTTTAGCATCATTCCTTCCAAAGAACCATCTTTCTAAATTCCATATATAGGCGTTAATACACTGTATTGCTGTTTCTCTTTGTGACTTACTTCACTCTGTATAATAGGCTCCAGTTTCATCCATCTAATTAGAACCAACTCAAATGTGTTCTTTTTTATAGCTGAGTAATATTCCACTGTGTATACATATTACAACCTCCTTATCCATTCAATGGGCAACTAGGTTGCTTCCGTGTCCTGGCTATTGTAAAAAGTGGTGCTATGAACACTGGGGTACATGTGTATCTTTCAGTTCTGGTTTCCTTGGTGTGTCTGCCCAGCAGAGGGATTTCCAGTTTCTTAACGAATCTCCACACTGTTCTCCACAGTGGCTGTACTAGTTTGCATTCCCACCAACAGTGTAAGAGGGTTCCCTTTTCTCTATACCCTCGCCAGCATTTATTGTTTATAGACTTGTTGATGGCAGTGATTCTGAACGTACAAAACCCTGCCTGCTCTTTATTGTTCTTTGAAGCCTTAAAGTTTAGGAGTTATTAATCATCCAGCAATAGGTGACTGATACATCGGGGATAAAGGTTTAGGGACCTCCCTTGCAGGCCAGTGATTAGGACCCCATACTTCCTGTGCACGGGGCATGGGTTTGATCTCTGGTTGGGAAACTAAGATCCCGCATGCCAAGTGGCCAAAAAAAGTGGGGAGAAGTAGGTAAAAGTTTCCCAAAAAATGCTAGAATTCCTTTGTGAGCGGAATCGTCAAGGACTGAGACCTCTTAGGAGTGAAGTTTTGAGCAAATTAACTTTGATCCTGGACAAAGATGGGGATCTCAGCAAGGGCAGCGAAAAGAGAAGTGAGGAATGTCAGCTCCAGGCTTCTGACTGTAGACTGGGACTGTAGACAGTGCCCATCTGCATTTCCTGGCATTCTGTGTAATTTCAGAGTTATTTTTGAATGCTTTCATCTCTTTTCTTTTCCTTTTCTGCATTATTAGTGGTTCAGACAGTAAAGAATCTGCCTACAATGCAGGCGGCGACCTGGGTTCAACCCTTGGGTCTGGAAGATCCCCTGGAGAAGGGAATGGCATTCCACTCCAGTATTCTTTCCTGGAGAATCCCATGGATAGAGCTACAATCCATGGGGTCACAAAGAGTCGGACACGACTGCACTACCACTACTAACATACGCATGTATAAGGTGAGTGGGTGCTGGTTAAACGTCTCTTTGGTCCACAGGTTACAAAACACTGAGATGGGACTGAAGAAAGAGGACTCTCCCCAGAGGTGCTGGACTTGGAGCTCTTGCAGCACTTGGACTTGAGAACGAGAAGCATGTTCCTGTGTTGGGTGCGACATGATGGTGGCGCTGTTGTGATGGGTGGGAACATTTTAAAATATTAAATGTAAATGAAAAGATGTATGCATGTGAGTACTGGGCAGCCAGATGGTGCATGGTGGATGTGGCAGGACCAGGGCATTATCCTGGAGCCAGGCTTTTCTTCCTTGGGGGCAAAAGAATTTTTAGCAGGGATGACACTTCCCAGCCTGCACTGCAGCTTGGTGTGGTCACGTGATGAAAATCTGGCCAATGGAATATAAGAAGTGTGACGTTTCCGCAGCAGCTGGAGGGCACACACACTGCTCCCTCTCCGCTGTTTCTTCATCCTCTCCTTAGAACTTAGATGTGCTGCTAGAGCTCTAGACTGATACCCAAGGAAGGAGCTGGGCCCTGGACTACTTGTCTCTGGGTTTTGACACATAGGAGAAATCAACTTTGATCTCATTTAAGCCATTGTTACTGGGGGTCTCTGTCATTGGCACTGAACCTACTCCAAGCGAATCAAGTAGATGCCTTTTGGTTTTGCCAGGCCAGCCACAGCTTCCTATTCTTCTACTGGGTGGGTGAGAGGACTTCCTCTCCCTCATTCCTTGGGGTTCTGGTGGGCTGTGAGTCACTGGGCTCCTCCCTTTTCCCCAACAGGCAGGCAGGCGACCAGACCAGCCAACCAGAATCCGCCTCCCTTCACCAGGAAGGGCAGCCTGGGTGGAGTAGAACAGGGTCCTCGGGCATGAGGGAATAAATTATTGTGATCTCTGCCTCCCAGAGAAGATCCTTAAGGGGCCCCGGGGTGGCCCTGCCTGAATCACGTCCTTTCTGAGTCCTGGTGGCTCATCTCTTCCTGTGACTCTAGGAGCTCCCCTAGTATTTTTCCCTTTTTTCTTTTTCTTAATCCAGAGTAGCTTTTGGTTGCTTGCAGCCCAAGAGCCAGAGCCGCTGCCATTTCCCGCATGCTCTTCACTTCTCATTTTTTCATCTCAGATTGCCTGTCCCTGGAATCCCCAAGGCTCTATAGTCACCATAGAGCCATAACAAGTAGCCCCCTGGGACTTCCCTAGCCTAGTCCCTGGCTAGGACTCCGAGCTCCCAATGCAGAAGCCCTGGGTTCCATCCCTGCTCAGGGAACTAGATCCCCCATACCGCAACTAAGAGATTGCGTGCTACAGCTAAATAAATAAACAAAGTATGATACAAAGAAACTTATTTACAAAACAGAAAATGACTCACAGACATAGAAAACAAATGTGTAGTTACCAAAGGGAAAAGAGGCATAAGGCAGGGATAAATTAGGAGTTTGGGACTAGCAGATAGAGCGACTATATAAAAAAATAGAAAAACAATACGGTCCTACTGTATGATACGGAATTATATTCAATAGCTTGTAATAAATAATAATGAAGAACAATATGAAAAAGAATATATATGTTTATCCTTTATTAATCCTTATGAATCACTTTGCTGTACACCAGGAACTCACACAACATTGTAAATCAACTCTACATGTGTGTGTGTGTGTGTGTGTGCGCACGCTAAGTCACTTCAGTTGTCTCCAGCTCTGTGCCACTCTACAGACTGTAGCCCTCCAGGCTCCTCTGTCCATGGGATTCTCCAGGCAAGAATACTGGAGTGGGTTCCATGCCCTCCTCCAGGGCATCTTCCCGACCCAGGGATTGAACCCTCATCTCTTATGTCTCCTGGACTAGCAGGCTGGTTCCTTACCACTAGTGCCACCTGGGAGACCCTAAATCAACTGTACTTAATTTAAAAATATAATAAAAGAGTCAAACTCTTGAAAGTAGGGAATGGAATGGTGGTTGCCAGGGGATAGGGCCAGAGGGCGTTTGGGAGGTGTTAGCCAAAGGGTGCCAAGTTTCAGTTATACAAAATGAGCAGCTCCTAGAGAGCTTCAGACAGAGCCTAGTGCCTGGAATGAACAATACTGTATTGTACGTGTAAAAACTTGCTAAGAGTGCAGGTCTTATGTTAAGTGTCCTTTTAACAAATAACAATAATAAGAAGGCAAGGGATTTTCCTAGTGGCCCCAGTGGTTAAGACTCCACGCTTCTACTACAAGAGGTGTGGATTCAATCCTAGTCTGGGAACTAAGATCCCAGATGCCTCTCGATGCAGGGGAAGAAAAAGAGTAAAGGAGACAGGAGAAATTTTGGAGATCATGGATATGTTTAGCGCATAGATGGTGGCGATAGTTTCATAGGTGTGCATTTGTGTTCAGGCTCATCAAGTTGCATACACTAAATATGTTTAGCTTTTCCAAGCTGGAATCAAGATTGCTGGGAGAAATATCAATAACCTCAGATATGCAGATGACACCACCCTTATGGCAGAAAGTGAAGAGGAACTAAAAAGCCTCTTGATGAGAGTGAAAAAGTTGGCTTAAAGCTCAACATTCAGGGGCTTCCCTGGTGGTCTGGTGGTTAGGACTCTGGGCTNTACAGATTTCTCAGGAGGCAGGTAAGGTGGTCTGGTATTCCCATCTCTTTCAGAATTTTCCAGTTTGTTGTGATCCACATGGTCAAAGGCTTTGGCGCAGTCAATGAAGCAGAGGTTTTTCTGAAATTCTCTGGCTTTTTCTATGATCCAATGGATGTTGGCAATTTGATCCGTTTCCTCTGCCTTTTCTAAAGCCAGTTTGAACACCTGGAAATTCTTGGTTCATGTACTATTAAAGCCTAGCTTGGGAATTTTGAGCATTACTTTGCTAGCATGTGAGGTGAGTGCAATTGTGCAGTAATTTGAACNTTGACCTCTGGTTCCTCTGTCTTTTCTAAATCCAGGTTGAAATCTGGATGTTCATGGTTCACATACTGTTGAAGCCTGGCTTGGAGAATTTTGAGCATTACTTTGCTAGCATGTGAGATGAGTGCAATTGTGCAGTAATTTGAACACTCTTTGGCATTGCCTTTCTTTGAGATTGGAATGAAAACTGACCTTTTCCAGTCCTGTGGCCACTGCTGAGTTTTCCAAACTTGCTGGCATATTGAGTGCAGCACTTTCACAGCATCATCTTTTAGGATTTGAAATAGCTCAGCTGGAATTCTATCACCTCCACTAGCCTTGTTCATAGTGATGCTTCCTAGGGCCCCCTTAACTTTGAACTCCAGGATGTCTGGCTGTAGGTGAGTGATTTCACCGTCATGGTTATCTGGGTCATGAAGATCTCTTTTGTACAGTTCTGTGTATTCTTGCCACCTCTTCTTGATATCTGCTTTTGTTAGGTCCATACCATTTCTGTCCTTTATAGTGGCCATCTTTGCATGAAATATTCCCTTGGTGTATCGTATTTTCTTGAGATCGCTAGTCTTTTCTATTCTATTTTTTCTTCTATTTCTTTGCATTGATCACTGCAGAAGGCTTTCTTATCTCTCCTTGCTATTCTTTGGAACTCTGCATTCAAATGGGTATATCTTTACTTTTCTCCTTTGCCTTTCGCGTCTCTTCTTTTCACAGCTATTTGTAAGACCTCCTCAGACAACCATTTTGCCTTTTTGTAGTTCTTCTTCTTGGGGATGGTTTTGATCACCGCCTCCTGTACAATGTCATGAATCTCTGTCCATAGTTCTTCCAGCACTCTGTCTACCAGATCTAATCCCTTGAATCTAGTTGTCATTTCCACTATATAATCATAAGGGATTTGACTTAGGTCATACCTGAATGGTCTAGTGGTTTTCCCTACTTTCTTCGATTTAAGTCTGAATTTTGCAATAAGGAGTTCATGATCTGAGCCATAGTCAGCTCCTGGTCTTGTTTTTGCTAACTGTCTAGAGCTTTTCCTCCTTCGGCTGCAAAGAATATAATCAATTTGATTTCGATATTAACCATCTGGTGATGTCCATCTGTAGAGTCATCTCTTGTGTTATTGGAGGAGGGTGTTTGCTATGACCAGTGCATTCTCTTGGCACAACTCTGTTAGCCTTTGCCCTGCTTCATTCCATACTCCAGGGCCAATCTTGCCAGTTACTCCAGGTATCTCTTGACTTCCTACTTTTGCATTCCAGTCCCCTATGATGAAAAGGATATCTGTTTGATGCTAGTTCTAGAAGGTCTTGCAGGTCTTCATAGAACCATTCAGCTTCAGCTTCTTCGACATTAGTGGTTGGAGCACAGATTTAGGTTACTGTTATGGTGAATGGTTTGCCTTGGAAACGAACAGAGGTCATGCTGTCATTTTTGAGATTGCACCCAAGTACTGCATTTCGGACTCTTTGTTGACTGTGAGGGCTATTCCATTTCTTCTAAGGGATTCTTGCCCACAGTAGTAGATATAAATGGTCATCTGTAGTAGTAGATAAAATGGTCATAATAGTTTTTCTTATTATTAACTATAAATTTTTATTATTCACTATGATAATAACACGGGAATCCCTGATGGCTCAGTGATAAACAGTCTGCCTGCAATGCAAGAGACTTGGGTTCAATTCCTGGGTAGGGAAGATCCCCTGGAGAAGGAAATGGCAACCAACCCACTCCAGTATCTTTGCCTGGAGAATCCCATGGACAGAGGAACCTATTGGGCTATAATCTGTGGCGGGGGGTGGGGGTCACAAAGAATCGGACATGGCTTAGCAACTAAATTACCACCATGATAATAATACGTGTCCCTCCATACACCTTGGAAGAAGAAATGGCAACCTGCTCCAGTATCCTTTCCTGGAGAATCCCATGGACAGAGAAGCCTGGAGGGCTACAATCCATGGGGTTAGACAGAGTCGGACATGACTTAGCATGGATGCCAGGGGGTTATCCTCACTGGATGAGTGACAAGTGTATCTGCTATCTCCACACTCATAACAGTCAATGTTAATTTTATTAGTATATGTAGTCAACTTGACTAGACCATAAGGTACCCAGGTATTTGGTTAAACATTATTCTGGGTGTGTCTGTGAGGAGGTTTCTGGGTGAGATTAACATTTGAATGAGTAGATTAAGCAAAGCAGAATCCACTGGAATAGAGAAGGTGTGGCAAGGGAGAATTTGCTGACTGTTCAAGCTGAGACATTGGTCTCCTACACCCAGGCTGCACCAACACTCCTGGTCCTCAGGCCTTTGGACTTGAACTGGAACTACCAGGTCTCCCGGGTTTCCAGCTGATGGCAGATCNCACTGGAATAGAGAAGGTGTGGCAAGGGAGAATTTGCTGACTGTTCAAGCTGAGACATTGGTCTCCTACACCCAGGCTGCACCAACACTCCTGGTCCTCAGGCCTTTGGACTTGAACTGGAACTACCAGGTCTCCCGGGTTGCCAGCTGACGGCAGATCTGGGCACTTCTGAGCCTCCATAGTTGCACAAGTCAATTTCTCATAATAAATCTCAGCCTCCTTCTCTCTCTACTCTCTCTTTATCTGTCTCTCCATATTCTCCTATTGATTCTCTTTCTCTGAAGAACCCTAAGAAATAAACACTTCTGCATTTGTACTCATAGCATCTATGGATATATTGGAAATTATATACAAAGACCAACACAAGAGGGGCTCCCCTGACAGCCCAGTGATTAAGACTTCCCCTTCCCGTGCAGGGGGTGCAGGTCCCATCCTTGATCAGGGAGCTAGGATCCCACCTGCCCCTCTGCCAAAAAAACAAAACAGAAACAATATTGTAACACATTCAATAAAGGTTTTTAAAATGATCAGTAAAGAATCTGCCTACAATGTGGGAGACCCAGGTTCAATCTCTGGGTCAGGAAGATCCCCTGGAGAAGGGAATGGCTACCCACTCCAGTATTCTTGCCTGGAGAATTCCATGGATGGAAGAGCCTGACAGGCTACAGTTCATGACTAGTCAGACTTGTTAAGGTGAAGTCCAATTTGTGATGATAACTTGTTCAGTTCAGTTCAATTCAGTCGCTCAGTCATATCCGACTCTTTGTGATCCCATGAACTGCAGCATGCCAGGTTTCCCTGTCCATCACCAGCTCCCACTGCTTGCTCAGACTCCTCAGAACTGACTCAGGGATGCCAAGCGAGCGTCTAGTGCCTTGATCGGGGGACAGACAGTGAGATCCAGTCCTTCTGACATCCATCACCTTCTCCACTTGGACCAGATTGGGTCTCAGTGGCATCTCAAGGATCATTTCCAATGCTATTTTGTTTTAGTTCCAGAGCTTCTGAGGCAGGCCATTCTCCACCACCTCAGTTCTCCTTTGCTGCTGAAACTGGAGAGTGGAGCTTTCTCTCCCAATCCTGCAGGAAGGTCAGATTGAGGCCAGTATATGAAAATCCCCTGCTGTTGTGGGAGAAGCTGTGAATGCGCCGATTAGGGTTCTTTTGGAAGGAGATGAGAGAGGAGACATGTTCTTTTTATTCACCAGTTTGTTGTAAGGGTATGAGAAGGAATAGAGGTGAACACCCAGATGGAAGAGATGTGTAGGGCAAAGGTGTCTGGGAAGGGGCCCAGAGCTTCCGTGTCCTCTCTGGGGGCACCACCCTCCCTCCCAGCACCTCCATGTGCTCACTAACCTCTCACAGTTTCTTATAAATCTCACCACACCTACCCCATGACCCAGCAATTCCACTCTCAGGTACTTACCCATGATATGTGAAAATACACATCTCAAAAGACTTTTACAAGATGTTCTTAGCAGCTCTGGGACTTCCCTGGCCATCTAGTGGTTAATATTCTGCGCTGCCAATGCAGGGGGTGAGCTTTTGCTCTTTGGTTGGGGACCTAAGACCCCACATGCTGTGTGTGTTAGTGTTAGTAGCTCAATCGTGTCCAACTCTTTGTGAACCTATGGACTCCAGCCCGCCAGGCTCCTCTGTCCATGGGATTTCTCAGGCAAGAACACTGGAGTGGGTGGCCAAGCCCTTCTCCAGGAGATCTTCCCAACCCAGGGACTGATCCCTGGTCTCCTATATTGCAGGTGGATTCTTTACCATCTGAGCCACCAGGGAACTGGGCTGTGCAGCCAAAAAGATTAAAAATAAATAAAGGAACACATTTCTGATGTACACAGCAACATGAATGAATTTCAAAAGCTGGTGCTGAGGGGAAGAATTCAAATGCAAAAGAGTACATACAGTACGATTCCTTTCAGATGACTTTTTTTAGAGCAGGCCAAAAGATCTCATTTCCTCTTTGAAAAAGATCTCAGTAGAGGTTGCCTTAGGGATTTTTGGCATTGAAGACTGGGTTGAGGCATAAAGAGATTGCCTGGGGTGATGGGACTGTTTTATACATGGAGGGTAAACAAAATTTGTGAATTTCATTGTATGTAATTTTTACGTAATGAAAAGCAAACTATTGAGGATTTTCCTGGAGGGCCAGGTTAAGACTCCATGATTCCAATGTAGGGGGCCTGGGTTTGATCCCTTAGTCCAGAAACTAAGATCCCACATGCCATGGGGCATGCCCCCCACCCCCCCAAAAAAATAAAAACAAACAAACTATAAACAAACGTAATTAATGATACACATGCTGAATTCCTTAAGGGTGAAGTTTCTGTCACTTCTTTTGAAATGCCTGACATTAGATGAGTTGTTGAATAGATACACACCAGGTAGGTGATAAACAAGCGTAATAAAGTGCTATCTGTAGAATGTAGTCAGATACATAGGTGTTCATTGTAGATTCCTTTCAACTTTTCTCTGTGTTCGAAAATTTTTTCAGTAAAATATGGGAGGGAAAAAGAGAAAACCAGAAGCGTGGGCAGGAGTGCCCTTCTTGGATCAAGAGGGAGGTGCTTCTGTGTAGTTTCATTGTTACTGACCGGTATCGCCCCCTTGCCCTGTCATCAGAGTTGCTGATCAACACAGGCACTGTTTGTGTTTTCCTGTCCCCAGCTGTTCACCCCGGGGGAAGTGGCCAGGAATAGGACTGTGTGCGGTTTCTACTCACCAAGTTTCCTTGCTTCAAAGTGGGCTGATCATACTCAGCCATAAAAAGGAACAAAACGGGGTCATTTGTAGAGAGGTGGAGGGACCTAGACTTTGTCATACAGAGTGGAGAAAGTCAGAAAGAGAAAAACAAATATTGTATATTGATGCGTATATGTGAACCTAGAAAAATGGTATAGAGGGACCTTATCTGCACATCAGAGACAG
>SJYW01044195.1:321730-410550 GCA_006410735.1 Raphicerus campestris
TTCGCCTGGGCCCGGCCGGGCCTCTCCCGGGCCAGGGCCGCGGGGCGGGGGCCGCGAGCCGCCACCCTCCTCCGGACCCGGCGGCGCGGGCCTGGTTCCGGCTCGCTCGCTCTTTTTTCGGTGGGGGAGGGAGGGGATCGGCGATCGGCGGCGGGAGGGAAAGTGAACTCCACCCTCCCGGTTTCTCCCGGGCCGCTGACCGCCGGGCAGAACTCGCCCCGCGCCGCCACCCACCCTCATTTGCCTGAAGACTGGGTGGGTTCTGGGAGTTGCCTTTCTTTAAAAAGAGAAAAGAAAAAATAGACTACTCTCTTGGTTTTCCCATTAACCTCTCGAGCTGCGTTGAGACCTTCCGTGGGTCCTGGCAGTCTCTGGTCAGTCGTATTGGAGGAGTCTGTGCACGCACCGGCTGGTGTGGGACCCTCAACTGATTTACCAGGGGGGTGCCTTCCGCTGATACTTAGACACTTTTCTGATTATTTAAAAAGTGACTTGCTATTAAGGTGGACAGACTTTTAGGATTTCTTGCTGCGAGGAACTGGGTGTGATTAAGACTGTTCCTTTCTCTGAACGTGATGGGATCATTGAAAAAAAAAATTGGTCTCTGCTTCATGCATTAGGTATGGGATGTCGCAGAACAGGCTCCCTGAGCCGGGCTGCCCTGTGACTCAAGGCATTTCTTTTCATTACTGTCTGTGGTGGATCCAGGCCCTCGAGGAAGACAAGACTTGTCTTATGCAGTTTTTTTTTTTTCTCCCCTTGGAACAAGAATCTCAGTGTGATCCCAGCAAAATTGTGCGTCTCAGCATTGCTCGAGTAGAGGAGCGTTAACAAGGAGGCTCCAAGAGTTACTACCAGTTGCAACAAAGTCAGAATGCAACTGGCAGCTATTTGGAGTCTTGTAAAATTGGAGAGGGAGTTGTGGAATCCCTGTTCCCCAAACTTGTCATGAGGGTCGATGGTGCTTTTATGCCTCTGGATGAATTTAAGGGATCTCGGTTTCTTGAGAGCGTTGTAAATTAGACATTTGAACTTGTTTCTGTATCTAATTCAGATCCTTGAACACAATCAGACAACTGATTTTTTTTTTAAAAGATGCCCTCTGTATGGTTTGTCAGCCTCACAAATGTGAAAGAGTATCAACACTTCATGCTTCTGTCAGGATAATCAGAAATTGTAAGTTTCTAGGTAGTAAAAGGTGTGGTGCTTGTTCTTTTTTAACCCATTGAAAGAAAGCTTTAATTTTGCGTGGGTGGGGGTGGGGAGGATGTTCAGTTAATCCGTTTAAGGGTGAAATCACTAAATTCATTTAAGTGAAGTTTTGATCCTTCTGCTCCTGAAGTATAACATATGTCATTGTCTTAGGAACGAACTGGATTTCCTTTAAAAGTTAACAAATGCACGATCAGTAATCCATGCCAGTTTTTTAAAAAGTCAAATCACTGATAGTCCATTATCTAACCCTGGAATATAATCTTTGAAAGATTAAAAAATACAATTAGTACAAGCACAGGGTAGAGTCAGTTTACTCAATCATAGGTAAGTGGGCCTCTGCTGTTTGCCTCGGCCTGTTTATCTGGTGAGAGACTTGTTGAATGCCTCCTGTGGGATCAAATCCCCACCTCACCACTTGGGGGGAAACCCTGAGCAGATCACACAGCCCCCAAGAGAGGTGCCTCAAGGGGAAATGTGAGGGTTCAACAAGGTACTGGATAGTAAGTCAGTGCCTCACACGTGCCTGGCCCGTCCCTAGTGCTTAGTGAGTGCCAGATGTCAGTATTTCTTGATTATTACTGCTGTTTTTATTACTCTGAGATACTGCTATGCTCTGTGAAGAGAGTGTTAGGCATAAAACACAGTGGTCTTGAGTTTCCTGTCAGTTTCTAAAAATTACTTATTTTTGTTTGTGCTGGGTCTTCTGCTGCAGTGAGGGCTTTTCTCTAGTTTTGGGGGGAGTACTCTCCAGCCGGTGCTTGGACTCAGCGGTCGTGGGGCGCTTGGACTCGAGAGTGCAGGCTCCGAGGCTGTGGGGCCTGGGCTTAGTTGCTGCGTAGCATGTGGGATCTTCCCGGACTAGGGATCAAANCCCGGGCCAGGGCCGCGGGGCGGGGGCCGCGAGCCGCCACCCTCCTCCGGACCCGGCGGCGCGGGCCTGGTTCCGGCTCGCTCGCTCTTTTTTCGGTGGGGGAGGGAGGGGATCGGCGATCGGCGGCGGGAGGGAAAGTGAACTCCACCCTCCCGGTTTCTCCCGGGCCGCTGACCGCCGGGCAGAACTCGCCCCGCGCCGCCACCCACCCTCATTTGCCTGAAGACTGGGTGGGTTCTGGGAGTTGCCTTTCTTTAAAAAGAGAAAAGAAAAAATAGACTACTCTCTTGGTTTTCCCATTAACCTCTCGAGCTGCGTTGAGACCTTCCGTGGGTCCTGGCAGTCTCTGGTCAGTCGTATTGGAGGAGTCTGTGCACGCACCGGCTGGTGTGGGACCCTCAACTGATTTACCAGGGGGGTGCCTTCCGCTGATACTTAGACACTTTTCTGATTATTTAAAAAGTGACTTGCTATTAAGGTGGACAGACTTTTAGGATTTCTTGCTGCGAGGAACTGGGTGTGATTAAGACTGTTCCTTTCTCTGAACGTGATGGGATCATTGAAAAAAAAAATTGGTCTCTGCTTCATGCATTAGGTATGGGATGTCGCAGAACAGGCTCCCTGAGCCGGGCTGCCCTGTGACTCAAGGCATTTCTTTTCATTACTGTCTGTGGTGGATCCAGGCCCTCGAGGAAGACAAGACTTGTCTTATGCAGTTTTTTTTTTTTCTCCCCTTGGAACAAGAATCTCAGTGTGATCCCAGCAAAATTGTGCGTCTCAGCATTGCTCGAGTAGAGGAGCGTTAACAAGGAGGCTCCAAGAGTTACTACCAGTTGCAACAAAGTCAGAATGCAACTGGCAGCTATTTGGAGTCTTGTAAAATTGGAGAGGGAGTTGTGGAATCCCTGTTCCCCAAACTTGTCATGAGGGTCGATGGTGCTTTTATGCCTCTGGATGAATTTAAGGGATCTCGGTTTCTTGAGAGCGTTGTAAATTAGACATTTGAACTTGTTTCTGTATCTAATTCAGATCCTTGAACACAATCAGACAACTGATTTTTTTTTTAAAAGATGCCCTCTGTATGGTTTGTCAGCCTCACAAATGTGAAAGAGTATCAACACTTCATGCTTCTGTCAGGATAATCAGAAATTGTAAGTTTCTAGGTAGTAAAAGGTGTGGTGCTTGTTCTTTTTTAACCCATTGAAAGAAAGCTTTAATTTTGCGTGGGTGGGGGTGGGGAGGATGTTCAGTTAATCCGTTTAAGGGTGAAATCACTAAATTCATTTAAGTGAAGTTTTGATCCTTCTGCTCCTGAAGTATAACATATGTCATTGTCTTAGGAACGAACTGGATTTCCTTTAAAAGTTAACAAATGCACGATCAGTAATCCATGCCAGTTTTTTAAAAAGTCAAATCACTGATAGTCCATTATCTAACCCTGGAATATAATCTTTGAAAGATTAAAAAATACAATTAGTACAAGCACAGGGTAGAGTCAGTTTACTCAATCATAGGTAAGTGGGCCTCTGCTGTTTGCCTCGGCCTGTTTATCTGGTGAGAGACTTGTTGAATGCCTCCTGTGGGATCAAATCCCCACCTCACCACTTGGGGGGAAACCCTGAGCAGATCACACAGCCCCCAAGAGAGGTGCCTCAAGGGGAAATGTGAGGGTTCAACAAGGTACTGGATAGTAAGTCAGTGCCTCACACGTGCCTGGCCCGTCCCTAGTGCTTAGTGAGTGCCAGATGTCAGTATTTCTTGATTATTACTGCTGTTTTTATTACTCTGAGATACTGCTATGCTCTGTGAAGAGAGTGTTAGGCATAAAACACAGTGGTCTTGAGTTTCCTGTCAGTTTCTAAAAATTACTTATTTTTGTTTGTGCTGGGTCTTCTGCTGCAGTGAGGGCTTTTCTCTAGTTTTGGGGGGAGTACTCTCCAGCCGGTGCTTGGACTCAGCGGTCGTGGGGCGCTTGGACTCGAGAGTGCAGGCTCCGAGGCTGTGGGGCCTGGGCTTAGTTGCTGCGTAGCATGTGGGATCTTCCCGGACTAGGGATCAAACCGTGTCCTCTGCATCAGCTGACGGATTCTTTGCCACTGAGCTGCCGGGGAAACCCCCTCTGCCAGTTTTTCAGTACTGTATTTGAACATTGATGTTGACATTAGAAGTGAAATGTACCTTTGTGAAAAAAAACCTTGAGCTATGTTATCAATACTTTAAATTATTGGTGAACATAGAGCAGATATTGCTTCAGTGAACACTCTAGATAATACTTTTTCCACCAAAAATTTTTTTTCTGCTTTTGTCTGAGTAAAATATATTCCTTGTAGAAATATTTTGTTAAACTGTTAAAGCTGTAAAGTGCAGGTCTAAATTTTGTGAGGAGAAGAAGTTGCTTAATGTTGTGGGATTTCAGGCAGTTGGGGCAGTTTGAACAGGGAAGGCAAACTCGTTGAGGTTCCACAAATTGCAGGCTTCCGTATTTTAAAAATATTCTTGGAAATTATGGTTAAAGGCTGTGTCCTCACTGTATTATAATTAGCACCAATTAGCCTATATTCTTCTAATGGATTATTTTCTGTACAGCAATTCAGTTGGTATTGAGTATAAAATGTGAGATGAGTTTTGATACTTTTTAATTCTGTTAATTGTTCATGAAGCCTGAGTCTGTCCTTCTGAACACAGGTTTTGTGACTAATTTGGGGGACCTCTGTTCCTCAGTTTTTACTCAGCTTTACTTGAGTGAGACAGCATCTCATATTCACATATTTATGAATTTTTAATTGTGGTTTTTTGACTGTTAGATTTGGGGTTGGGGGTGAGTGACTTGACCCCTCCCCCCATTTTATTCCAGATGGCGCTAGAGGTCTCTTCAGCCCAGTGTCTAATTTAGACATTGCTGTCCAGGAATTTTTTCAGTTGAGCTTGATGAATGCCTTCCATGATGTCATCTTGATAGGAATGTACACTCCTGGGTCCTGCCCACTTCACTGGACAAGCAGCTGTGGGGTGATCCATGAATTTGTTCAGCTCTTCGTGAATTGCCTTTGTGTTTTTATCCCAAATTTACGCTTAGTATTTGATCTTGGTTGGTACAATTATATTGTATTATTAATTTTTTTTTTAAATTTCAGGTGATAATGCCAGCTAAATGTTTGGGGTTGTGTGCAGTGGAAGAGTGTCAGGAGCCGGTTTTGAGAAACCTTAAAGCCACTGTTTATACTGGCTTTTGCAGTCATCAGCTGTGTCTTCGCACTTTCTCACCTCTGCATCACCAGGAAGCTCTAACGTATAATTGTAGTCTTCCTACGAAGGGGGTGTTTTACCAGGAATCCTGCTCCCAGGGCAGTTAGCACAGATCACCAGACGGGACTATTTCCTCCAACTTCTTAATATGAAAAATGTCAAAAATGGAAAAGTTGAAAGAACAACACGTTGAACACTCACACACGCACCAGTTAGATTCTGTAATCGACAGTGTGCTCTCTTCGCTGTAGCTCCTGGGAAGTTGTTCCCATTTGGGGGCAGTAGTTTAAGAGGATTTGATAACAGAAGTTGATTTTGGAAGAAGGGGGTAATATGCAGATATGAGTTCCTGATTTTGAACTCTGCATCCTTAGCCGACACATAATCAGCTACTCCAGGATTAGGCTGGATGGTTCTAGGACATTCTGTAGTAATGGCTGCTTCAGATTCAAGCTCTATGAGAGGTGGCATCTTCAGCCTTGAGTGTTGTAGTAACTTCAGTGTTCAGCATCTGAGCTTTTTGGAGCCTCTGTGGTGATAATGACTGGCTTTCTGTTGGTTGGTTGGGATGTCTTCTGTCGGTGGTAGGACGTCAGGGGCATTGCAGCTAGGGTTTTGTTTTTTGGTAGCACTAAATTGCTCTATTCATACAATTTCTGAGCTTACTTTCTGGGTAATTATACATTTAGGATTAGTGTTAAGAGTCCGCAAACCCCATTTCTCCAGCATAGAGGACTTTCATTCAGGGTCTTTCATTAATGCAATAAGTATTAGTATATTATATATTTGATACTTAAAATTCACGATCCATCCTGTTCTGTTAATTTGTTCTTAAGATCCTAGGTATTCTTAGGGGTTGGGGGATTAGAAGGTGGTGAGAAGGAACAAACTTGCTGTTATAAATAAGTGCTAGGGATGAAATGTAGCAAATGATAATTAACATTGCTGTACCTTAATAGATGAAAGTTCTTGAGAGAATAAATCCTAAGAGTTTCCATCAAAAGGAAAAATTGTCTATTTCTTTTATGCTGGGTCATTTAGAGATGATGGACGATCACTACACCTACTGTGGTGACCATTTCCTGATTATAGAAAGGAAACACCTTAAGCCTACATAGTGCTGTGTCAGTTACGCCTCAGTAAAACTGGGGGAAAGATCCAGGTACTTTCAGGCAGCGATACAGGTTCCTTATTTAGGTTTACCGGAGTCATTGGAGAAAGCTGGTTTTTCTGTCCTATGCAGAGACCTGTGGGTTTTTTTTTTTTTTATGCGATGCAGAATCTTCTTGTTTTTGAGTTTCCTGTTTTTTTTTTTTTTTGGCTGTTCCAAGCAGCATGTGGGGATCTTAGTTCCCAGATCAGGGATGGAACTTGTGCCACCCAGCAGTGGAAGCCAAGTCCTAACCACTAGGCCGCCAGGGATAGTCCATCCCTCTTTTAATGGGAGGAAATTGCCAATGTTTCCATATTTGTGGATTTCACATGCTTAAATGTGCTCAGTTCCTGTTAGATTAAAATGTTGTGGTGACTTGCTGTCACTTAGAACCTGGAAATAAGTGTGTTCTATCTACTTTGTCAACTTTCTGGCCAGTAAAAGAGCTAGTAGCAGTTGTGATTATTTATCACAAATGAGTAAACTACTTGTTAAATTTGAGAAGAGCGCTCATGTGAACATTCTCCTGGCAGACTCATGCTCCCGTTCTGGAGTCACAGCATTTTCTAAAGATTAAAAAGAAAAAAAAAAAAAAGAGGTGGGGGAAGATTAAAAAGTGAGTGAACTGAGTGGTTATATGTATAAAATTGGAAGTTCCTAAGTAAATAGTGGCTTCCAGAAATCCCGCAGCAGTGTCCAGTCAAAGACTAACCAGGTGCTGCTCCCATTCTTCCTGTGGAAGAAGTGGGACTCTGGAGCCGCTGTTGACTGTGGCCTGTAGCTTGTAGCATTTATTTGTGGAGTGTGTTCAACTGGATTGAATAAACACTAATGGGAGGTAAATAACCCTTTTCTTCCTCTTTTTCTCTGTTCTCAGAATTAAGTAAACATTTAAATCAAAAGTTGGACATGTACTTATTTGAAAGTCAGAACTTTATACTTTGCTAATTTTCTTAGAGAATGCATGTTTATACCTAAAGGATGATTGGTAATAAAATTGCCAATTACTGTCAGGTGATACCAGCACCTTGGGGTCCTTTACTGCTAAACCTTTCGAAAGATGAAGCCTCAGCTGAAGATCAAGTTTCAGGAAAGAAATTTTGGCGAATTTAAAACAGTGGGTGGTGTTTGTAGTGATGGTTTGGTTCCTCATACATGAGAGAGCCTTAGGAGGGATCTAGAAGTGAAACTGATGCTTTTAACACGGCATTTAAAACCTTCGGAGCTGCTTCCCTGTGACATTAAGAGGTGATGACTATTAACATTTTTACACAATAGCACTTGCAGTTTTGAAAACTCACTCTTCACAGCCTTAGAGTGGGCTCTCTTCCTCAGCTGCCACCGCAGCCCCTGGCTGAGCTGTGCTCATCCTGCCTCCCTTCCTGGTAGCTCTCTGAACAGCCCGCTCCTCTGCACCCTGAAACCCCCGCCGTGGTCCAGGCTACAGCACCAGTTCCTGGAACACAGCGGCAGCGGCTTCCTTGTTTTCTGCCCCCAGTCTCAGCTTCTTGAGTCCTCTTCCCACACTGCCCAGAGAGGCTTCTTCTCAAAATGCGAATCTAATGATTTCTTGGCAGCTAGAAATCTTCTGTCACTTCCCAAGTAGCATCAAGTTCCAGGTCTCGAGAAGAAATGACAGCCTCCTCAGATTTCCCTCGGCTGCTTCCCCCTTCTTTCTTCATCCTCCAGCGTTACTGGGCTTCCTGCAGGCGGGGCCTCCCTGCATGCTTTTGCTTTTACTAGAATGTTCCTCGCTTCATGTCCACTCATCGGTCTCAGTGATGTTGCAGCCTCCTCTGCCCCCAAGACAAGGTTAGATCCCTGGGCTGTACATTTCCAGAACATCTTTAACAACACTTATCACATCTAAAATGTTATGTAATGAACACATGTTTCATTTTTTAGCCTAAAACTGCCTGAGTCCCATGAGATCCTGTTCATGACACTATCTTTAGCACCTGGTATACTTCCTGCCATACTATGCAGTTTGTTGGTGTAGACTGAAGTTGAATCAGTGCTCACAGTAGTTTTGGAATGAAAAGTCGGTAGTTTTGGATCCATCTTACAGTTGAGGAAACCAAGGCATAAGGAAGCTGAAACTTAAAAAGTTCAGCCAGTAAGTGGTAGATGCCTGTGGGTCATACATCCGGGCAGTGACTTTGAATCTCAGACTCCTACTCATTCAAGTTCTTTTTTATTTTTTTAACATTCTAAGCTTTTAACAAAATGTATGGCCAGTGAGTCATTTCTGTTTAGAAAGCCTTTAGGAGTTGGACAGCAGCCCCTGATGATATCATGTTTGACTGTGAGGTCTTTGGGGTGGGGGAGTTCCAGCTTTTGTTAAGCCTTAATAATGTTATGAGTGAAGCAAGTATTGGCAGGACCGCCTGGGCCTGTAATCTGCCCTTGTTGAGAGGTTTTTGCCTTAAGCTAAGAGTGTAAGGAAAATAGAAAAGCACTTAACTTCCTTATGGTGGTCCTTATTGATAGTAGTCGAGATTGGACAGCCAAGTCTTAGGACTTGCACGCCAGTGTGTCTCGTGGCCTTGGTGAGCCTGGAGGAGCGCCGGGAGCCAGGCCTGTGAGGAGCACTTGTTTGGTGAGTGAGGCCGGGCCTCTTGGGAAGCCCCCGCGCCGCCGTGGCAGCGGTGTACAGTTTGGAAAGTGTGTGTTGGCTACGTGTCTGCAGTGGCTCAGTGGTTAAGAATCCGCCTGCAATGTAGGAGCCGACGGGTTTGATCCCTGAGTCTGGAAGATCTGGAGGAGGGCATGGCCACCCACCAGTATTCTTGCCTGGAGAATCCCATGGATCGAGGAGCCTAGTGGGCTGTACAGTCCATGGGGTCGCGAGAGTTGGACACGACTGAACAGCTTAGCATGCGCGCATCTGTTGGCTAATGGTGCAGTGACCAGCTCAACGTTCAGGTGATTTTGTTGTTCAGTTGCTAATACTTGTCCTCCTCTTTTGCGACCCCCCCCATGGACTATAGCCCGCCAGGCTCCTCTGTCCATGGGATTTCCCAGGCAAGGATACTGGGGAGTGGAGTGCCATTTCCTCCTTCAGAAGGTCTTCCCAACCAGGGGATTCCCCTCTCAAGGGGTTGGGGAGGCTTTCCTCACAGCCCTGGCACCCTGTGCCGGCTTGCCGTTGTGTGTAGGAGGCCCTCCTGTGTTCTACACTTTTCTCTGCTAGTTTTCTTCACAGCTGTTTGGGAGATTTACTCCACCGTCCCTGAGCCGTTCATAGTGTGTGAACTGCTTGCTCCAAAATTTCTGGTGCGAGGGTGGGGGTGGGGAGGGGCACAGGAATGCAGAAGAATTGGCAGGCGGTGCGGTGGTGTGTGGTGTGGGTGACTAAGCGCTTTCCTTAGACAGCTGGCCTCTGGATGGCCAGAGGGAAGGCTTGAGGCAGGTGGTGGCGGGGTTTGACCCGCCTCTGGGAGGCAGCAGACAGTGGATATTTGAGAGGACAGCTGTGTCTGCATGTTAGTATTCATCAGCTCACTTGAGGGTAGATTTGCAGATTCTTGACGAAAGCCTTGCAGAGTTGTTCGCAGAAGAGACTGGTTTATTGTTTATTTTTCATTTTATTTAGTTTTGTCGACTCATTTGGCTGTCGCAGGTCTTTGCTGTGGGAGGGGCGTCGCAGCGGCAGCATCTGGGTCTAGTTCTCTGACCAGGGATCGAACCGGGCCCTCTGCAGGGGCAGCGCTGAGTCTTGGGCACTGGACCACCGGGGAATTCCCGAGACTTCCTGTTCAAAATGCCGTTCCTCTTGAACCTTGTGCTCACCAACAACTGTTTTCTTGGCCACTGGTGCAGACACCAAGCTCTGAAAACAGTGGGGAGCCTCCAGCCTCTGCCTTTCTGACTAGTTCTAGTTTGTTTGCTTTAAATTTCAGGATAAAAATAATATTAAAAAAAAGGTCTTAGAAACTGTTTTCTTTAATGCTTTAATATTTGATGTGTACTTCCTGATTTTTCTATGTTATTTTCACTGAATAATGAAAGCTAAGATTGCACTTACATTGACTAAGGAACTTACGTCATTTTTTCTTCCTGTCTCTGTAGAGCTGTGGGTAAGACTTGCCTCCTGATCAGTTACACTACCAATGCATTTCCTGGAGAATATATCCCCACTGTGTAAGTATCCTGAGTTAACCTGGGATTAACTTGTCCGTGNGGGGGGGGGGGGGGGGGGGGGGGGGGGGAGGGGCACAGGAATGCAGAAGAATTGGCAGGCGGTGCGGTGGTGTGTGGTGTGGGTGACTAAGCGCTTTCCTTAGACAGCTGGCCTCTGGATGGCCAGAGGGAAGGCTTGAGGCAGGTGGTGGCGGGGTTTGACCCGCCTCTGGGAGGCAGCAGACAGTGGATATTTGAGAGGACAGCTGTGTCTGCATGTTAGTATTCATCAGCTCACTTGAGGGTAGATTTGCAGATTCTTGACGAAAGCCTTGCAGAGGTGTTCGCAGAAGAGACTGGTTTATTGTTTATTTTTCATTTTATTTAGTTTTGTCGACTCATTTGGCTGTCGCAGGTCTTTGCTGTGGGAGGGGCGTCGCAGCGGCAGCATCTGGGTCTAGTTCTCTGACCAGGGATCGAACCGGGCCCTCTGCAGGGGCAGCGCTGAGTCTTGGGCACTGGACCACCGGGGAATTCCCGAGACTTCCTGTTCAAAATGCCGTTCCTCTTGAACCTTGTGCTCACCAACAACTGTTTTCTTGGCCACTGGTGCAGACACCAAGCTCTGAAAACAGTGGGGAGCCTCCAGCCTCTGCCTTTCTGACTAGTTCTAGTTTGTTTGCTTTAAATTTCAGGATAAAAATAATATTAAAAAAAAGGTCTTAGAAACTGTTTTCTTTAATGCTTTAATATTTGATGTGTACTTCCTGATTTTTCTATGTTATTTTCACTGAATAATGAAAGCTAAGATTGCACTTACATTGACTAAGGAACTTACGTCATTTTTTCTTCCTGTCTCTGTAGAGCTGTGGGTAAGACTTGCCTCCTGATCAGTTACACTACCAATGCATTTCCTGGAGAATATATCCCCACTGTGTAAGTATCCTGAGTTAACCTGGGATTAACTTGTCCGTGATAATATGTTTTGTTTTTATTTTTGGATTCCATTGACCTTTCCTCTGCTCTGCCTTTCTAAATCCTTAAGTGAAGAGAAGTGGTTAATTTTCCTCTCAAGTCATTGAGGTCTAATTATAAGGTATTTGGACTTTAAAAAAGTAACCTTCTCTTTTTTTTATATAGTTTCTGCATGATGACAAAGCACACAGCTTTCCTAATTGATTTTCAGATATTTAGGAAATGAAAGTTAAACCACCTTTGAAGTTCAGAGACTGGATAGTGTAAGAGTTTCAGATAAGTGGCTTTCTGTGTAAAGGGTCAAGGAACTGGAACAAAAGGTCCATTATGGTTTAATTGGCCTTTTCTGGCAAGCAGTCCAACGGTTACATGTCATTATTGACTTTTGGGCTTTGGAATTGAAACCAGGGTGTGTGTGGGGCTGTGTGTGGGGTGTGGCTGTGTGTGTGGGGTGTGGCTGTGCGTGGTGGGGTGTGGCTGTGCGTGGTGGGTGTGGCTGTGTGTGGTGGGTGTGGCTGTGTGTGGTGGGTGTAGGTTTCCGGGGCGGATGGGAGGACCAGCTGCGGAGCTGCTGGGTCCCTTTTTGGCAGCAGACTCGGGTGGGGACGGAAAAGGGCCTCTCTGCTGATGGTCACCAGGGAGCTTCTGAGGCTGGGCCGGGATCGGGATCCTCACTGCACATGTCTCTGTGCCATGTGATGGATGCTTGCAGGAACTGTGGCAAATCAGAAGGAATGGGGTGTTTTAAGTTTCAGTGAATGCTACACGGTTGCTCTTCCAAATGCTGTCACTTTCAGCAGCAGTGACGGAACCAGCCTTTTCCTACGTGGGCTGAAAACAGTGACCGCGCTATTGCATTTCTGGTCACTGCTGAGGTTGAAACCTTGTGTTTCCTGTCCATGCATAATCTTCTGTGAATTGCCTGTCAAAATTGCCTTGCTTATTTTCCCATTGGAAATTCTCTGTACTGATAGAACTGGTGGATGAAAAATACTTACCCTGTCTCTCACTTGTCTTTGAACTCAATAGTCTCTGCGTTTTTATATAAATATGCCATTCTCCCTCTTCCCTAAGTTTAATGTCTTATTAAAAAATATTCCCTCGTTTCCCCTCCCCGCCAAGGTTTTTATCACTCTAGTTTTTATCTTTCATTCACTTGGAGTTTATTTTTTGGTATGGCAAGAGGCAAGCACCTGATTCTTTTTTGCAGATTCTTATACCGTTTTTGTACCACTTATTAAATAGTTCCTCTTCTCACTGAAGTAGAAGTACAGCATATGAGACCTTTTCTGTATGAAAGCTGGTTTGGTCATGAACTTGTATAAATCACACTGGAACCTACTCAGACCATGACTTTGCTGTCACAGTGTAGTAAGATCCTAAGCTTTAGTCTTAAGTATGTGAAAATAAATTCTGGAACTTGACTTTAAAGGCTGACATGTTGCATTCTGCTTGGCACGTGCCCCGGTTTACCACGCGATGCCAGGTGTCAGTGAACTCATGGCACTCAGCATAATTTTTTAGTGTCCTCCTAATTTCTCCCCGTCAGCCTATAGGCTTTCTGGGCTTCCTCCTGTTACAGGTGATTCATTTGTGTGTAACAGCCTCAAATTAATTTAAACCCATGTGTGAAACTTTGAAAATGTTACCCAGTAGCTTCTCGGATCTGACCCTGCACACAGGTCGTAGGGTGGGTTACCAAGGCTCAGCTGGGGACCAGCCTCCACCCAGGTCAGCGGTGCAGGGGCTGTTCTGGAAACAGCCAGTGCAGCCCTGCTGGGCACTCCTAACTGAGGGCGGCTCGCGTGTGCACAGACACCCAGCCCGTGGGGTTTGGACACTTGCATTTCTTCCTGGGGAGAGACCTCAGTGTTCTCTTCATCATGGGCAGGCAGGTTTCTGATGCCGACAGAGACCTGTCCTGGTTGAATTCAGTAGCTTGTGCCCTCACACCCCAGCTCCCATTTCCCTCCCCTGTGCGCCTGCCGGTGGGGCTGGGCACCCTAGCCACCCGCGCCCCAGGGGTGCCTGGCTCTTGGCTGGAGGTTAACCGTTTTCCCTCTGTTCCGCAGCTTTGACAACTACTCTGCCAATGTCATGGTGGATGGAAAACCCGTGAATCTGGGCTTGTGGGACACAGCCGGACAAGAAGACTATGACCGATTACGCCCCCTGTCCTACCCGCAGACAGTAAGGAGCCTGACTGATTTTAGAGTGTCCTTTATACGTCCTGATGGTTTCATTAAATCATACCACCTCTCGATTTGCCTATATTGCCATCTTTTGGGTATGCCGAGTAATAACAAATAACACTGAATTACTTCAGTAGTATCTGCCCAGATGCACATCGGGGCCTTGCCTGCTTGTCTGTGCGCTGGGAGTGTTCTCAGTATTGAGTCTGGTGGTGTGCTGTGTACGTTCTTCCGTGTCGTTTTGGCACAGCCATGCAAAATGGGTGCTGTTTTGTTTTGGCAAAACTGTTTTAAGAACAGTTAGCTTCCAGGTTAGTTTGCTTTGTGACAGTTTTGTACCACAGAAGCAAATTAAGCAGTGAAGATGAAGGCTTCTTTAGATCAAGTTAGTAAGTAATCCTATCGATTTAATACTGTTTTTCTACAAAATATATTTTTTGCAGCTTTAGAACCTAAATCTTCTTAAGTAAGTGGAAGTTGCAGTTTTATAACGTGTCCGCTGTGTCCAGCCCGACAGCTGTTAGCTTGGGCTTGCCTGCACGTCAGCTAAGTAGCTGGTCTCCGTTACCGGCTGCTTACAGTTAGCCCAGTAAGCTGGTGCACGTGTGGTCTGAAGCCAGTTTTCTCTAAATAAGCAGTTGTCTTACTTGTGCTATTTCCTTCTTGTTACATGTCTCTCCTTTGTGTTAAAAGTGCTTTTTAAGACAACTTTGTAGCTACCTGGCCGGGGCAGTTTGCACAGAGGCAGTTGAGCGCATTCCTGGGTTTCAGACCCTGCCCTCCGTCCCCCACCTGTGTTGGGGCCGGTGTCTCCACTTGAACCCCACCCTGCTCCCTCGCAGGCTTGGGTGAGGTGTAGGAGGAGCCCTTGGGCCGGTCCTGGGCACGTGTGTCTGCCGTTGGGTTCCTCCCTGTGCTTGTGCAGCTGGGCTGGCGGAGCCGGAGGCCCCCTTGGTTCCCAGGCGCGTCCGGATGAGGGAAGCTGCAACACGCAGTCTTCGGAGGCCTCAGGATCAGGGAGACGTTCCCCAGAGGGCCGGCCTCCGCCTCGAGAGTGAGTGTGAGTGAAAAGAATGAATTCATTCTAGTCTACCCAAAGCTTGTTCTTTTGTGTGTTTGAAATATGGCTGTTTCCAAGTAGAAGTCATTGTCTTTTCCATTTGCTTTTCTGCTAGAGGAATTGTCAAGGACAATATCTTCGACCTGTAGATTTTTGCTGATTTTCCTTTGAGTTCTGGGAACAGTGGTCAGCAAAGATCAAAACCATACATAAACTGGGAGGCTTGAATTGACTGGCTTTTCAGATAATCTGTGGGTAAAAGTGATCTGTGATCATCTGTTAAAAATGAGGCAATAATCACCAAAAAAGTTTGAATTCTTCAGTACCAAGTGGCTTCTTGCTGAGTCCAGATTTCAGTGGGATTTGCATTGAGTGGTGGAGTAGGCTGCTTGGCTGGTTTAGTTGCTGGTTTAGTTGCTAAGTCGTGTCTGACTCTTTCGACCACACAGACTATATAGCCCACCAGACTCCTCTGTCCATGGAGTGGTTGCCATATCCTCCTCCAAGGGTAGAGTAGGATCCTTAGTCAACTGGATCCATCTGGAAGGTGGCAGGTCACTTCTGAGAAAGGAGAACTGCCTCCTGTGACTCAGGAGGTCCAGGGATGGGTGTGGCCTCTTTCTCAGAGGCAGTCACTCGCAGTGAGTCCAAGGTGATCTGGCAAGATTTGCACTGTGTGTGCTGAGCACACTAGATCAGTGACAGGAATCCAGCTTCAGCGAGTGGGGCCAGAAATCCAAGTGGGTGTTGTCCTCCTGGGGCCTGGACTTGGACCTCCCATGTCCCCTTGGGAGGGCAGTGGACCACTTCCTGTTGATGCCTGCACCGCACCACAGTGTGTGACCTGCCCGCTTAGGCACCCGGGGCGAGCCCCCAGCTGGTTTTATAGCTCGGCCTGCCTGACTCCTCAGAGGATGAGCAGGTTGTGTTGGTTACTGGGGGAACTGCTGAGTGCTGAGATACTGGGGCTTGAAAGGTCTTTCTTTGGGCTGGGTGTCCTGCCAGGGGGAGCTGGCCCTGGCAGTGGCAGCCTGGCACTGGATTTCATCTTGGCAAAGAGAAACCTCTGAACTTGGTACTAAACAACACCTGGTCTCTGGTTTGGCTGTTCCTCCTTGTAGGCCTGTCTCTGGCTCATCCTCGACTCTGCCCTGACCCACTCAGAAGGGCCAGTGGGAGGCTTGAGCCTTAGTTGTTTGAAGTGCTGGGCCTTCTTCCAGCCATGTTTGGGCTGCAGGCAGAAAAATGAAGGAGGAAGGAGCAGGCGGATGGCATCATGTTAACTAATGTAGGATGGAAGGCATCTCTCCTCCATCAGAAATAAGTTGTGAGGAGTGGGAGAGGGTAGGGGAGATGTGGCAGAGGGTGTTTTGACACCCAGTGTTGGGGGCTGACCCTGTGAGTCCCCGCGTCATTGTGAAGCTTTGGCGTCACGTCCAGGCTTTGCGAAGACCAGGCTTCTGAAAGCTCATAGGGTGAATCAGGGTAGTGAGAGAAACTGACGTTCGCTGTAGATTGTGAATCAGAGAAGCCTACGGGAGATGAAATTACAACAGTAGTCTCAGCTACCTTTCTTTTGATTCGAGAATTCCAGGCTCTTTGCTGGAGAGCAAGTCTTTCCGTTTTTACGGGGACAGAGGAGTGAGTTGAAAGCTGGTGATAAACACTAGCAGCGCGGTCACTTCCGGGCGGGCCCGCCACGTGCTTGGGACACCAGCGCTGTCCTTTGAGCAGAGCAGGTCCCTGGGTTTGAGCTGCACCCTGTGAGGTTGCGTCCCTCAGACCCGGCCACCCTCTGGAACAGGGTCCTGGCCGGGAGGCCTGCTGTACAGATGGGCTCATGTCAGAACCTGGCCTGGGAGCTTGGAGGGTGTGCGGTCGCTCACGGGCGCCCTTGTTGAGGGAAGGAAGCCCCTTTTACACTGAGCAGAAGCCGGGGCTTGGTGGGCACCTCTCTGTGTGTCCCCCACCTAGGATTTCCTGCCCTGGGCCTCCTCCGTCTCTGACCTTCTTGAGCACCTCCTTGTGCCCGTGGGCCAGGGCGATGGAGTGATTCAGCGGTGCCTGGCGTCAGGTGTGCACTGGATCGGCATGTGCTTTAGGCCCCTTGGGAGGGTCGAGACAGGATTCGGATGAAGATTAGGTAGCGGGTTATATTGGCTTTCTTCTCGCTTTTTACCAAACTCAAACAAAGTTCTCGTGTGTTACTAGGTTGGAGAAACGTATGGTAAGGAAATGCCTTCCAGGGGCAAAGACGAGCTGATTGCCGTATGTACAGCTTTGGCTCGACGTCAGCCTCAAGCTCTGCCTGTTCTCTCGGGTCACGCAGTTTCCCAGGATTTCCTGTTGCGCCTCACACTCCTTGAGTGCTTTGTTTGATCTACTCGAGGTGGGGGGTTTGTGGGGCAGCTTGCCTTCTGGCTGCAGTGCAGCAGTCTGGGAACTGCCTCCTGCCCCTTCCGAGGGCCAGGCGGGGTGCTGTGCAGGGCCCCCCCTGCGGCTCACCCAGCCCCAGGGCTCGGCGGGAACAGGGCTCACCCTCGGCGGGCGCTCCTTCCTTCCTCCCACCTTGGTGTCCGTTGCAGGGCCTGTGGGGCGCGGCTGCGTGCTGGGGAGCTCACCTGTCCCTGCTTGGGAGTGTCGTGATCAGCCCGGGTGTTGGTGATTCTCGGACACACTCGTGCATGCGCTGGCCTTTCAGTGTCATTGATGAGAAGCTGCTGTGGGATGCTCTTCCTTCCTTCAGGTGCAAGAGGTCAACTGGATGAGAAGGAGGCGTTAGCATGGGGACTGTGTCCATTTACCACGTAGCATAGCTTCCCAGGGAAATGTCTCATAAACCCGGNAGGGTAGTGAGAGAAACTGACGTTCGCTGTAGATTGTGAATCAGAGAAGCCTACGGGAGATGAAATTACAACAGTAGTCTCAGCTACCTTTCTTTTGATTCGAGAATTCCAGGCTCTTTGCTGGAGAGCAAGTCTTTCCGTTTTTACGGGGACAGAGGAGTGAGTTGAAAGCTGGTGATAAACACTAGCAGCGCGGTCACTTCCGGGCGGGCCCGCCACGTGCTTGGGACAGCAGCGCTGTCCTTTGAGCAGAGCAGGTCCCTGGGTTCGAGCTGCACCCTGTGAGGTTGCGTCCCTCAGACCCGGCCACCCTCTGGAACAGGGTCCTGGCCGGGAGGCCTGCTGTACAGATGGGCGCGTCTCCTGCTGGCTTCAGCTGGGCTCATGTCAGAACCTGGCCTGGGAGCTTGGAGGGTGTGCGGTCGCTCACGGGCGCCCTTGTTGAGGGAAGGAAGCCCCTTTTACACTGAGCAGAAGCCGGGGCTTGGTGGGCACCTCTCTGTGTGTCCCCCACCTAGGATTTCCTGCCCTGGGCCTCCTCCGTCTCTGACCTTCTTGAGCACCTCCTTGTGCCCGTGGGCCAGGGCGATGGAGTGATTCAGCGGTGCCTGGCGTCAGGTGTGCACTGGATCGGCATGTGCTTTAGGCCCCTTGGGAGGGTCGAGACAGGATTCGGATGAAGATTAGGTAGCGGGTTATATTGGCTTTCTTCTCGCTTTTTACCAAACTCAAACAAAGTTCTCGTGTGTTACTAGGTTGGAGAAACGTATGGTAAGGAAATGCCTTCCAGGGGCAAAGACGAGCTGATTGCCGTATGTACAGCTTTGGCTCGACGTCAGCCTCAAGCTCTGCCTGTTCTCTCGGGTCACGCAGTTTCCCAGGATTTCCTGTTGCGCCTCACACTCCTTGAGTGCTTTGTTTGATCTACTCGAGGTGGGGGGTTTGTGGGGCAGCTTGCCTTCTGGCTGCAGTGCAGCAGTCTGGGAACTGCCTCCTGCCCCTTCCGAGGGCCAGGCGGGGTGCTGTGCAGGGCCCCCCCTGCGGCTCACCCAGCCCCAGGGCTCGGCGGGAACAGGGCTCACCCTCGGCGGGCGCTCCTTCCTTCCTCCCACCTTGGTGTCCGTTGCGGGGCCTGTGGGGCGCGGCTGCGTGCTGGGGAGCTCACCTGTCCCTGCTTGGGAGTGTCGTGATCAGCCCGGGTGTTGGTGATTCTCGGACACACTCGTGCATGCGCTGGCCTTTCAGTGTCATTGATGAGAAGCTGCTGTGGGATGCTCTTCCTTCCTTCAGGTGCAAGAGGTCAACTGGATGAGAAGGAGGCGTTAGCATGGGGACTGTGTCCATTTACCACGTAGCATAGCTTCCCAGGGAAATGTCTCATAAACCCGGCGTCTTAGAAACTCTGAGGCATTTGGGTAGATACTTAAATTTCACTTTTTGGGGAGCCATGCGACATGCGAGGTCTTCGTTCCTGACCAGGGATCAGACCTGCGCCCCCCACGGTGGGAGTGTGGAGTGCTGAGCACTGGAGCGCCAGGATCGTCCTGGTTTTGGCCCTTCCACGATTCACTGCACGTTCTCCAGAGGCCGTGCTTGGCCTCAGGAGCTCTGACCGCCAGCGAGATGCCGCCTCCAACCCAGACTGTCCTTCCCGAGGGGCGCCTGGCCTTGGTGCCAGGGCGGACAGCAGTTTGTAAGAAGCAGTTTAACTGAAACCCTGTGACCTTGTGAAACTGTACTTAACATTCTGGTAGGGAGCTTAGTGAAAAGCGTGCCATCTGTGGGTAACGTTTTTTAATAGAAATATTGGTGTAGGACCCTGACCCTTGGCCTTGTCCCTGTGTAGTGACTGAGCGCCGCATTAGTTCCCGTGGGAGTGGGAAGGGCGGGACAGGGCCTCCTGGAGTCTGGATCGGATGTTGCCCTGTAGCCTGAGTAGCTGAGCATATTCTGTCCCCACTCCCCTTATCCCCGTGACAGCTGCCTCGCGCTGGTTCTGGGCTGGGGGGCTGGCGGAACTAGGGGGTGTCGGGGGCAGGCTCCCGGCCGCACGTGCCGCGTGTGCCCTGGGCGCGTGGTCCACCCCCAGCTGCACTGAGAAACAAAGCGCCTTTCCCTATGGACTCTTCCCAACAGCTCCTTGTGTTTTCTTTTTATAGGATGTATTCTTAATTTGCTTTTCTCTTGTGAGTCCTGCATCATTTGAAAATGTTCGTGCAAAGGTAAGTGGGATTTTTTAGGAAAATATTCAGTTACATAATGTCAGTCTTGGGAAGAAATATTTAAAAGTAAAATACCATTTACTGATAGAAACTTTCAGTTACTTAATTCTATTGCTTAGGCAGATTTTGATATAGGTAATAGGCTTTTTAGGTGTATGCCTTCAGCACACTGTGCTGAAGAGTCAGGGTCTGATTCAGAAGTGCTGTGCTCCTTGTGAAAACAATGAAGCCCTGTGGAGTTGGTGTAATAAAAGTAATGTCCATACTTCATACTCTGGCATGTCTCATGAGCTGAGTGAGGCTGGGGGCTGTGAGGCCCTTCAGGTGGGCCCAGGGGTGTGTCTGGTGGGGGTCTCAGTGGCAGAGCTGAGGTCTGGGTCTGGATAGTTGTGTGCTCATTGTTTGAATGCGGGGGGATTTTGTGATGACTTAGGAACTCCGCCCGTCTTACTGGAAACCAGGTGGCTGGGGGCTGTCCTCCCCGCTCTCACTGAGTAGAGCTGTCCAAGGCGGGTTGTGGGTCCCAAGGCCCAGGCTGCTCGTCACGCCACAGGCAGGCGGTGATTCTGGAGCAGTGAGCCGGGTGGAGGGGACGCAGTGATGGAGTGGGCGGTGGGCACAGGTGGGCTCTGAGCGGTGTGGCTCAGACGAGGGGTTCCTGAAGGAGGTGACCCCTTCCTGTCTCGGCGCCTAGTGGTACCCTGAAGTTCGACACCACTGTCCCAACACACCCATCATCCTGGTGGGGACGAAACTTGACCTGAGGGACGATAAAGACACGATCGAGAAGCTGAAGGAGAAGAAGCTGACGCCCATCACCTACCCGCAGGGCTTGGCCATGGCCAAGGAGATCGGTATGAGACCCCGTTGTCATGCATGCTCTCCCTCCCGTTTTTATTTTCGTGGTGGAGGCTGGAGTCCCACCTGGGGCAGTGGTCCCGGGGTCTGGCCTGCCTTCGGGGATGACTGGGCCAAGCACAGCCCTCCGTGCACAGTGGGGGAGGGGGATCCACTGCGCCCTGATCCCAGGGTGAGGCTGTGTTTCCCACAGGTGCCGTCAAATACCTGGAGTGCTCGGCGCTCACGCAGCGGGGCCTCAAGACAGTGTTTGATGAGGCTATCCGGGCGGTTCTCTGCCCGCCCCCCGTCAAGAAGCGGAAGAGGAAGTGCCTGCTCTTGTGAACGTCTGCCTCCCCCCGCCCACCGTCCGCCCCCAGGACCCTTTGTTTGCTTTGCTCAAACGGTGGAGCCTTCGCACTCAATGCCAAGTTTTTGTTACAGATTAGTTTTTCCATGAAACCGTTTTGAACCAATCAGTAATTTCTAGGTTTTGTTTGTTTAAAGTGTAAGAGTTCAAACTTTCACATTCTATTAAAGTTCAGCCCTAAAATGACAAGCTTCCTTAAAGCCTTATTTTTCAAAGCCCCTGTTCTTGCTCAGAGTTGCCAAAATACCTTGTGAACTAAGTTGCATTGTTGGGCTAAGAACACTGAGCGCCAAGCTGTGGGAAGACCTTTGTCCGGAAGAGACTGTAGCTTTGGAGGCGGGAGGTGCAGACCCTCGCTGAGGAGTTTCAGGCGAGAAGAGCGCGCACAGCCTCCTTCCTGAATGCTGCATGCAGCGCACCCGGCAGCAGCCCGCGTCACTCCCTAACTCTGTCCTGTGCGCCAGAGCGCACGAGCCAACAGCCCACTCTTTGGATCAGTCTTTTTGATTTTGTAGTGAGATTTTTTAAAACGAGTTAGTGTTTTAGCTTTTGTGAGATTCTGAACAGAACTCTTATCCCGTGCTCCCTGCGATGAAGTGTTCTGCTGTCTGTGGGTGCCCTGGGGTGGAGTGTGTGGAACACTTGTGATCAAAGAATGGAGACAGTATTTTGACAAAATGTGGAGATTAATTTACACTACATTGTACATGTAATCATTAAAACTATTAAAAGCATCACGGGTGAAAGTTTTAAAAGGTTAATTTCTGTCAAATGCAGTAGATGAAGAAAGGTCGGTATTATCAGTGAGTGTTTTCTTAAGCTTTTCCTTAAACCTGCCCACCCCTTCTGAAATTGGGCATTTAATCCATCTTTGACCTGGTCATCCTCATAGTTGCTAACTTAGTAAGTGCTTTTCTTATAGAACCCATTCTTAATGAGCAATATGCCTCCTTGTATTATAAAATCTTTATGCATTAGAAAATCTTTTTGTAGGTTAGTAAAAGTGCACTCCTGTTTTCATGTTGCTTTATTCAAAGCTAATAATTGCTTTCCTTAGTTTTCTAGTAACTAGGTATAACAATCATGTGTTGCAGCTTTATGGTTTTCAAGATAGTTCAGATATTCCTCAGCTGTAAGCCTCAGCGTCACTGGCCAGATGACCGACACTGCCCCGTGAGTAACGACACTGACCCCTCTTGCCTCGCCGCGTGCACACGCTTCCTGTCCTTGCCCTAACGATGTTCCTTGGGGTCTGTGAGGTTCTGCCAACCCCATGCTAACGAAGTTCTGTACAACTTACTCACTGGCAAGAATACGAGCTTGGACCTTTCAACCACTAGAACAAAATTTTTTAAATTGACAGTTGCAGAATTGTGGAGTGTTTTTACATTGACCTTTTGCTAACGCGATTAGCAGTATGTTTTGCATGTATGACTTAATAAACCCTTGAATCATAAAAAAAAAAAAAAACTCATTGAAGCTTGCAGGGATCAGTCATATTCATCTGGTTATATTAGTTAAACAGTGTCTTTTTTTCTCCTAGCAGTGTGTGTGTGTGTGTGTGTGTATGTGTGTTAGTTGCTCAGTTGTGTCTGACTATTTGCAACGTGGACTGTAGCCCCAAGGCTTCTCTGTCCATAGAATTCTCCAGACAAGAATACTGGAGTGGGTTGCCATTCTCTTCTCCAGGGATCTTCTTAACCCAGAGATTGAACCTGGGTCTTCTGTACTGCAGGCAGATCCTTTACCATCTGAGCCACCAGGGAAGCCCCTTAGGAGTCTTAGTCTGGGAAAAAAAAATTCTTTTTCTTTCCTCAGTTCTCCATTTCTCAAGTACGCAGTGTTCCATCTAGCGCGACCTGCTATATGGTTTGTAGCCATCCTTGCGTGGTTTTTCCTTCCTCTCTTCAGCCTCTACTTTTCACTTTCACTTAACACCATGAGGAAACCTGGAGCATAGATGCTTGGAATAGTCTCCATGGCAACTGGGCTGGGTACTGATGAGGTCATGGCTGTGTTTTCAATCCCCCTTTGCACCTGCTAGTTTCACAAATAGAAGCTACCTTCCTGCAGCAAACCCCGTATGTACCCTGTCCTAGGCCAGCTGTCTCCCAGAGGCGTGCAGCCAGGCACTTGGGATTCAGAGTATATTTATAGCTCAGGATATACTCATCAGTATTAGAAAAGCTCGAAGCTGAGTCACNAGGCTGTCTCTTATACACATCTCATGGGGAGAAGATGGAGGAGCCAGCAGACAAGGAGTGTTGAGGGATATTTGGTTTCGGAGCTGGTGCAGGCCGGTGAGACTCAGGTGATGTCCGCATGGGGATGCGGGTGGCGGCGTCTTGGGCCAGAGCTCTGGGGTGAAGATGCTGGTGGTGAAACCAGCTTACAGCTGGGTAAGGTGGAGACTGACGGACTACCAGATCCTTCCTGGAGCCTGAACTTAGACTGACACTATCAACAGTGCATGGCAGAAGCGATTTTTAAATTTTTCTTTATTATTTTTTAATCAAAGATAAATAATGTAGTTTGAAGACCACATCTAAAGGTTTGCTACAAAAACAGTAGTCTTTGTTTTTCACACCCTCCCCAGAGGGGTCTATTTTGAGTTCTTTGCAGTAACTCTTGATACCTCAGACTCCACAGTATGTCTACATCATATGCTGCTCTCTCACCAGGTGACAAGTTTATCATAAAAGGATGTAACTCAGGAACAGGTAGATGGAAGAGGCCTTAGGGGGGCAGGTGTGGGGCGAGGGCAGGGTATGTGGCTCTCCCCACGGCTCCACAGGCTCACAGATGGGAAGTGCTCCAGACTCGACCCCTTGGGGTTTTCTGGAGGCTTCAGTTCACTCACTGGCTGCTGGTGATTGATGGCGCCTCCACCTCTACCCTCCCCAGGGCTCAGGTTAACCCGCGTGCTCTCACTCCTTGTCTTTTTGGTTCTAGCCATCACCCGGGACATTCCCACCCTCAACACTTTTCCCACTGCTTTGACACAGTCCTGTTGGCTGGTGCTGGTACCCGATGTCTGCGTTGCCACGGAGACGCGCAGCCGTGTGCTGACAGAACCTGCCTTTCCTGCAGCCTGTGGTTTCTTGGGGATGGTAGTTGGTTTGCCTTGTTTCCTGTGTACCTAATAATCTAACGTTGATCTCTCCATCAGTTATCTGGATCTCTCCAGACGTTCCATCAGTTTTCATTTCCCTAGAGGCATGGAGCCATCTGACCACCGCTTCTTTTACTATTCATCTTTTATTTTCTGTATCTTGACTAAGGAGTCATTTCTAATTTACTTTCTCATCTTGATGGATTTTCTAGGAGCTTCTTGAGAAATATGTGGGTTGTCTATTTTTTGAGCTCTTGTATCTTTGAAAAAAACTTCACTGTACTCAGATACTTTTTGGTTGAGTCTACAATTCCAGGATGAAAGTATCATCTCTTTGGCTTTCTTATTTATTTGGCTGTGCCAGGCTGGCTGTAGACTGCAGGGCATTCTCCTTGCAGTGTTGGACTCTTAGTTGCAGCCTGTGTGAACCAGTTCCCTCACCAGGGATTGAGCCTGGGCCCTGCACTAGGAGCATGGGGTCTTAGCTTAGCTCCTGGATCACTAGGGAAGTCCCTCTTCTGACTCTCTTAAAGCACGATCCCCTCCTCTAACCCCCTTCGCTCTGGAGGGCGAGGTGCTCTGTCTCCGCGTCTCACGGGGTCTGCCTGTGTCTTCGCGTCCTGGGTGGGCCTCTATCTCGTGACCTGTGCGCAGGGGGCTCCTCTGTCGGGAAGCCCATCTCCCCTCATTCAGGCGCTCTGTCTTTCGTGCTTTTCCTGTCCAGGTGGTGTTTTCCACTTTCCAGCTTGTGGATCAGTTTTGTGGTTGCAGCATTTTTCCTGTTGCCACGCTGTAGCCGGGAGGGTTTGAAGCTTCGCCCAGGTTAGTTTCTCTCGGCCCTTTGTTCCCCAGGTGGCTGGGCAGTCCCCAGCTGGAGCTTGGACAGTGGAAGCTGACAGCGGATCTGACATGGAGCACACAGGCGGCTCAGGCCCAGGAGCACTTTACTTCCTGCCACTGGGGATATGCAGGGATTACACTTAGAAATGAAAGTTAGGTGGCATTTTAGTCGAAGTTTTTTCACGTGAGTTTTCACATGTTTTCCGAAGCCAGAGTGGTATGCCTCTGACAGCTGCCTGGCCTGAGGGTGCGGGCATCCGCGGAGGTCTGCAGGTTCTGGGAGCCAAGTGGGAGGTGCTGAGGAGCACTGACGCGGGGCCCCCGCCGTCCGCTCCGCTCCAGGCAGAGGTGGCCAGGGCGTCTTTGTAGACAGGTTTGTTCTGCCTTTCCCACTTCACCCACAATCCCTTTAGCTCTGGCCGTCTCCTTGTTCTGTCCCCTGTCCTTGTGGGTCTGTGCTTTCTAAAGAAGTCTGCTTACTGCCACTTCATGGAGTTTGCGTCGGGGGTGGGGTACAGTCAGATGCCCGGGCCATGTAGCGCTCCGAGAAAACTAGAGGCTTTATTTGTGTCGTTGATAGTGGACAGAAAAACACATTCAAAACGTGACTGGTAATCCACAGGCTGATCTACACAGTCGTAAGGCAGGACCCAATCTCCGAAAAGGTGGCCCAAGGGGCAGGCGCTTACAAATCCATTAGGGTCTTAAACCTGATTCCCAGAATCGGCAGGCCTGTGGGCAAGGGTGTCCTGCAGCGCTCTGCACACCTGCCCATCACCTCAGCACTCTCCTAGCTTCTGAGTCTGCAAATACTGTGAGCAAAAGTACTTCTCAAATTAGTCACGGAGGAGACCCTCGACCTCTGATCGATAGGAATCCACCTACTGGCCTCATAGGAACCCCAGCAGAGTCCACAGTCCGAGCAGCTCCCAGTCGCCCTGATCATGCCTGGTCCACGCTGGAGCCTCCCTGGGCGGGGCAGGAAAAGCAGGCGGTCCTTTCGGACACCACGTGGTCCAGGACTCTCATCAGGACATCTGGCATGTGGTCTGTGAGCATCTTGGGGCCGATGAGTATTCTGCTAAATTCTGATTCGTGGGCCCATCTCACGGTGTACCGGGCAGCAGGGGAGCAGGAACAGGGGCAGCTGGGAGAGGAGAGGCGACCCCATGAGCGCCGCCCCACGCGCCAGCCACCCCACGGGCCACCTCTTGCCGCTGGCGGGTGACGACCGCAGGGGTGGGGGTGCCCACACTCACCTCCCTGAGGCGCCCTCTTCCTCCAGGTGGATGATCCTGCCGGGAGGGTAAAGCGGTGGGTACTTGGTGGGTGACTCGAGTGGGGACTCGCTAGAGAAGCTGTAGGCCGGGGACCCGTGCACCAGCAGGCTGTGCTCCCCGAGGAGGGGCTGTGTCAGGTCGCCCCCGTCCAGGTCAGTGGGAAGGTCCTCGGGGCTCCCTCCGAACAGCTCGTACCAGCACCCGCGCAGCAGGATCTTGTACTGTGGGGAGATGGGGGGCGGCCCGCATGACTACAGAGACCCCCTGGACTCGGGAGAACAGCCCACAGCACAGCAGGACCAGCGCCTCTTAAACTCTGGCAGCCTTATATCCTGCGCTGTGGGTCTGAAGGCATCAGAACGCTGTCAGGACAGGACTAAAGATGACAGAGCAAATGACTCAGCCAAACGGGTGGTTCTGTCGAAGCATAATCTGTGCTTGCTTAGCCATCTGCCTTCCAGGCATGTCTGTGGTCTGTGAGGGGAATGGAGGAGTTTCTAGCAGCATCAAGAGCCCTGGGCGGCAAGGCTCTGAATGAGAAACATCCTCTGGAGGCCCTGGACAGCCGGGTGGGGAGGCCCCGGGGCCCCTGGGTCACCTTGGGCTTGTTGCAGTGGGCGATCACTCGCAGGATCCTCCTCTTCAGGTCTTCCAAGTTGGTCACACTCAACCTGTTGGGCAGAAGGCCAGACTGAGGCTCGGCATTCGACCTTCTCCGCCAGCCCAAGCCCAGCTGGGGCGGCCAGCACGCTCACCTGGGAATCACGTCCTTGCCCAGGACAAGCGACACGATGAAGGTCTTGGAGTATTCATAAAGGGATTTGCTGAAATAAAAAAGTTGCTTCAGGGAGGCTTCCAAGAAAAAGTGAGTTAACTGCCAAGCCAGGGGGCGGTCCGTGTCCCCAGAACTCAGCTCTGTTTTCCATCCTCTAAGGTAAGTTTGTGAAGTCGCTCAGTCGTGTCCGACTCTGCGACCCTGTGGACTGTAACCTACTAGGCTTCTCTGTCCATGGGATTCTCCAGGCAAGAATACTGGAGTGGATTGCCATTTCCTTCTCCAGCCTCTAAAGAAGGAGAGAAATGAGAGACTGCAGTTACAGCAACTTGCTGAGAGTCCTAGGTGTCAGCACTGGGCAGATAAATAAGGCCCTTAACCAGCGTGGTGTCACAGTCAGGAAGCCAGGGAAGGGTGGACGCGGACGCCTCCTACGGGCAGGAAAGGGGCTGTGCCTCAGCAACGGGGAAGGACGGGCTCTTGGTGAGACCGTGCTGAGATGCTGCGCTTGCTTCGAGGGAAGCAAATGAAACTGAATCACAATATACACAAAACCACCGAATTGAGCAGATCACAGACCTGAGTAAAGGTGAAAGGCCAGACTAGAAGGCTTTTAAAAGATAGGACAGGAGGCGAGCTCTGCATGCTTATTAGCACAGAGATTTCTTAAATGAGAGAGACCCCAAAATCACAAGAGAATGACAACTCAGTGTTGAAATTAAGAACATAAGCTGAAGACCTAAAGTAAACAGACATCAGAGAGCAAGACTGCATTTATAAAACATACTTGCAACCGACAGCCGATGTACTGAATACATACACAATGCAAGAAGAGAGATGGATGAAAGGAACTTCCCGAGAGTGGAGACGCTAAGTATGTGGAAAGACGCAGCTTCATCATGGAAGTGTCAGTTAAACAATGGAACGCCACTGTGCACCCATCAGGCTGGGAAAAAGGTTTACATCTGACACTGAAGTGTTGGTGAGAATGTGGAGAGTGGTGCACACTGGTGAGGGTGTGAACAGGAGCAGCTGCTCCACAGAGCCGGCACACACTCCAGGGCCCAGCACGGCCCAGTGTCCGTCACCAGCAGAACAGACGGGATGGTTTGTGATACATGATGAAACGTAACGAGCATTTACACAACAACATTTTACAGGCATCAAATATGTGAAATAAAAGGAGAAGTAACAAGTATAATTCCATTCCTCTAGATTTCAAAATCATGCAAATTCAAACTAGATTGTATAGAGACACGTATACAGGTGCTAAAGCTGTTTTTTAAAGCATGGGAAAGGACGTCCCTGGTAGTCCAGGGCTAAGACTCCACGCTCCCAACATAAAGGGCCCAGGTTCAATTCCTGGTCAGCAAACTAGATCCCACTGCCACAGCTAACACCCAGTGTAGCCAGATAAAAAACAAACAAAAACACACACAAAAAACAACCAGGAAAGAATGAGCATTGCCCAGGACGTGGAGAAAAGGGTATGACTGCATGNCCTCTTCAGGTCTTCCAAGTTGGTCACACTCAACCTGTTGGGCAGAAGGCCAGACTGAGGCTCGGCATTCGACCTTCTCCGCCAGCCCAAGCCCAGCTGGGGCGGCCAGCACGCTCACCTGGGAATCACGTCCTTGCCCAGGACAAGCGACACGATGAAGGTCTTGGAGTATTCATAAAGGGATTTGCTGAAATAAAAAAGTTGCTTCAGGGAGGCTTCCAAGAAAAAGTGAGTTAACTGCCAAGCCAGGGGGCGGTCCGTGTCCCCAGAACTCAGCTCTGTTTTCCATCCTCTAAGGTAAGTTTGTGAAGTCGCTCAGTCGTGTCCGACTCTGCGACCCTGTGGACTGTAACCTACTAGGCTTCTCTGTCCATGGGATTCTCCAGGCAAGAATACTGGAGTGGATTGCCATTTCCTTCTCCAGCCTCTAAAGAAGGAGAGAAATGAGAGACTGCAATTACAGCAACTTGCTGAGAGTCCTAGGTGTCAGCACTGGGCAGATAAATAAGGCCCTTAACCCAGCGTGGTGTCACAGTCAGGAAGCCAGGGAAGGGTGGACGCGGACGCCTCCTACGGGCAGGAAAGGGGCTGTGCCTCAGCAACGGGGAAGGACGGGCTCTTGGTGAGACCGTGCTGAGATGCTGCGCTTGCTTCGAGGGAAGCAAATGAAACTGAATCACAATATACACAAAACCACCGAATTGAGCAGATCACAGACCTGAGTAAAGGTGAAAGGCCAGACTAGAAGGCTTTTAAAAGATAGGACAGGAGGCGAGCTCTGCATGCTTATTAGCACAGAGATTTCTTAAATGAGAGAGACCCCAAAATCACAAGAGAATGACAACTCAGTGTTGAAATTAAGAACATAAGCTGAAGACCTAAAGTAAACAGACATCAGAGAGCAAGACTGCATTTATAAAACATACTTGCAACCGACAGCCGATGTACTGAATACATACACAATGCAAGAAGAGAGATGGATGAAAGGAACTTCCCGAGAGTGGAGACGCTAAGTATGTGGAAAGACGCAGCTTCATCATGGAAGTGTCAGTTAAACAATGGAACGCCACTGTGCACCCATCAGGCTGGGAAAAAGGTTTACATCTGACACTGAAGTGTTGGTGAGAATGTGGAGAGTGGTGCACACTGGTGAGGGTGTGAACAGGAGCAGCTGCTCCACAGAGCCGGCACACACTCCAGGGCCCAGCACGGCCCAGTGTCCGTCACCAGCAGAACAGACGGGATGGTTTGTGATACATGATGAAACGTAACGAGCATTTACACAACAACATTTTACAGGCATCAAATATGTGAAATAAAAGGAGAAGTAACAAGTATAATTCCATTCCTCTAGATTTCAAAATCATGCAAATTCAAACTAGATTGTATAGAGACACGTATACAGGTGCTAAAGCTGTTTTTTAAAGCATGGGAAAGGACGTCCCTGGTAGTCCAGGGCTAAGACTCCACGCTCCCAACATAAAGGGCCCAGGTTCAATTCCTGGTCAGCAAACTAGATCCCACTGCCACAGCTAACACCCAGTGTAGCCAGATAAAAAACAAACAAAAACACACACAAAAAACAACCAGGAAAGAATGAGCATTGCCCAGGACGTGGAGAAAAGGGTATGACTGCATGATGTTGGCAGGCACGTTAAGTTGTTGCAGCCACTACGGAAAGCAGTTTGGAGGTTTCTCAAAAACTGACCCAGCAATTCTACCTCAAGGTATTTATCCAAAGAAAACAAGGACACTTGAGAGATACCTGCGCCCCTACATTCACTGTAGCATTGTTTATAGTAGCGAAGACATGGAAACAACCACATTATCCACTAATGGATGAATGCATAAAACAGATAAGTTGTGTGTGTGCGCGTGTACAAAATGGAATACTATTCAGCCAAAAAAAAAAAAGTGAAACCCTTCACCGATATATGGCAGAAACCAGCCCAGCACTGTAAAGCAATTATTCTCCCGTTAAAAGTTAACAAAAGCAAAAGAAGCGCTGCTTTTGTTCAAAATCAACAACTGTAAGCAACTTTAGTGTGTATTTAAAACCAGTAATGTTTATCACAAACGTGGCACTTTGTCTTAACCTAAAAAAAGAACAAAATCTTGCCATTTGTGGACAACACGTTTGGACCTTGAGGACAGTATGCTCTGTGAAATAAGTCAGAGAGAGAAAGACAAACACTGTATGATCTCACTTATGTGTGAAAACTGGAAACACGAACCAAGCTCAGACACACAGAAGAGACTGCTGGGTGTCAGAGGCTGAGAGGCACAGCAGAGGGAGGGAGCCAAGAGGCGGGTGAGATGAGCGAAATGAGGTGCAAACTGCTGGCTATAAAGTAACCAAGTCCCTGGGAGGGAAGGCACAGCCAGCTACTACAGTTAACAATACTATCCTGCATATTTGAAAGCTGCTAAGAAAGTAAATCTTAAGTTCTCCTTACAGGGAAGAAAAGAGTCTCTAACTATTTACGAGGACAGATGTTAACTAGACTTACTGTGGTCAGTTCACAATACATAAACATCTGATCGTGTTGCACACCCATAACTAATATCATGTGTGCCAGTTACAGCTCAGTTTTGAAAATGGGTTTCACACTGCACCATCTAGGAGATTAAAGCCGTGGTCCGAGAGGCCCATGAAAAGCTGGCCCGTCTTTTTTCAACCAACAATGCTTTGACACAAACTCCTACCGAGGATGAGAAATTGTAACTAAATTGCAGACAAAGTACCAGTTTGACCGTGAAGGAAAACGAGTACCTGAGCAGGCCCCTGGGCGGGGAGAAGGCGTAGCACCTGACCTGTGGGCACGAGCTCTTGAGCATGAGGGCCAGCAGTGCTGCAGCGCCCGCGCCCAGGCTGTGCCCCACGACGACCAGCCGGTACTCCTGGGGGCGAGAGCAGAGTGGGCAACGGCCGAGAGAGCAGACAGCAGAGAAGGCCAAAGAAAGGAAGAACGGAAATCTCACGGGTGCGATGCTGAACGCTTGACTCAGAATCCCGTCGTTCACGAGCCGGCGGTAGACGTATCTGGCGGCCTGAGCGATGCCCTGCAAGTGCGGACACGGGGAGCGGTTGGTTGTTGGGTGTGGCAGGATGACACGGGCCCCACTCTGTGACTCTGTTCCCCCAGACAGGGCGGGCCAGCCTGGGACCAGTGGCCTCATCGACCACCCACTGCTGTGTTCCTGGCAGCTGGTGCGGAGCCTAGAGCCAAGTAGGGGCTCGAGAGGTATTTCCATCCACCGAGAGGGGACCTCAGGAGCACCCTTCCGTGTCCGTGGATGTCTCTATGGCTCTTCCTGGAGCCGCACAGCATTGTGCTGTGTGGACGTCCCACAATTTACTGTCGCCAAGTTCCCAGGGTTGGTCAGGTTTAGATTATAAACGACTGATCTTTTAAGATGATGGCAAAAAAACAAAATTCTCAAGTCACAGACAGTGACGAAGCAGCCACTATTCCGGCAAAAGCTGCGCTGAAACCACTGGAAGGGAGTTCTAGGGAGGTCAGTCTTTAATTTCCAAAAATAAAGTACAACTTCCTAACAAATACAGCTGTCCACGAAACAGACTTCTTGAAAATTTAGTTCCAATTGAGGAGGGACAACCTTGTAAACCAAAAACGTTTTCGGGACGCTTCCTACCTGACAGCACAGGGCTCCAGGCCCGGCAGCCTGATCTCCAACAGGATGAAGCGGGGGAAATTCTGCACGAGATGGAACTCTTCTGCTGGGGCCTAAACCTACTGCACATTCCCGAGTCCGTGACTCTATAGCCCTGTGAGCACAACACGGACCTTGGCATCACCTATGAGAAGCCAGGCGGTCTGGGCCACCGGCCAGATCTCCCTTTCCTCCCCTGCCTGCCACGCGGTGAGGATGACTTCTGCCAGCTAGGCACCCACCAGCTGTCTGCCCAGGGCAGCCAGTCACATGGTATCTGGACCACAACTTGGCTGGTGGCGTGTCTCCCTGGCAAGGTGTTACGGGTGACACGCCAAGAGGGTGTTCAGCCGCACAGCCTGGAAAGTGTCGGAGCCAGAACCCGGTGCCCAGGCCAAGAGCAGGGAGCAGGTCTCACCCTCAGCCCCTGTGCTCCCAGCCGGAGGGCAGGCGCTGTCGCTGGGTGAAAAGGTGCAGGAGGCCTCGGCTCAGAGCCGGTCAGGCCTGCAGTGTCACGGCACGAAGCCTGGGTCTGCGGCTCAAACGCTCGGAAGAACAGAGGCAGGATACCGAGCCTGCCGGGCTCTGAGGGCAGGTGGCTAGTTGATGGGTCTCTATAATAAATCTTAAATTTCTTGTTTTCCTTCACGCACATCTAGTAATAATCAAACTGGACTTTCCTGTGAAATTCAGGGGCAGAAAGACAACTAAGGGTTAAAGGGAGAGGATTCACATTTCCAGGACTGCCAAGCTCCTAACTGGCGGCAGAACAAAATCCAAAAGCCTCTGCCACCCTGGATCTTCTCTGGAGTGTCCCAACACACACACAAAACCCCCCAGAAACCCCAAAACAACAGTAAGAACAGAAAACCCTGGAAGGAAAAAGGCTGTTCAGACAGGACACTGGGGCTCAACTACCAGCAGCCGCACTCTGGAAGTAACATACTTTTATAAAAATTAAGCGTTCTATTTTAAAAATGATCACTACAGGTGCAATTTGTTTTGGTTAAAAATCACACACCAATGTAGAACAGCGCAAGACTCCTCAGGGGTGCCCTTTAGGGACCCATTCCGGACAATGCCGTCCCTCCATCTGCAGCCTCGTCAGTCATCAGGACCAAAGTGAAACCACAGTGACACCACCTGCCCCCACGAGGGCGGCTCCATCAAAAAAGTCTCGGCGAGGACGTGGGGAAATGGGAACCCACGTTAGTTTGCTGGCGGGGATGTGACATGGTGCAGCTGTGCTGGATGACAGTGTGGGGGTTCCTCGAAACCTTCAACGGGGAAATAGCAGGAGGCCCAGCCACCGGCCTCCGGGTAGACCCCCCCTCCAGATGGAGAGCAGGGGCTCCAGCCGCTAGCTGCACGGCCGTGTTCACAGCCGTGTCCCTCACGACAGCCAGAGGGAACTGCGACACTGCCGCGCGGGTGAGGCTTGAGGATCCTACGCTCAGTGAAGTAAGACGGTCACGAAGGACAAATATAATTCCACTTACGCGAGGAACGTAAAGCAAGCAGATTTGCAGACAGTAAAATGGTGGTTCCAGGGGCTGGCAGCTCCCACACCGCACCCCACCCCCAGAGCGCACAGTCACAGTGAAACAAGAAGTGGGTACTGNGAGAGGCACAGCAGAGGGAGGGAGCCAAGAGGCGGGTGAGATGAGCGAAATGAGGTGCAAACTGCTGGCTATAAAGTAACCAAGTCCCTGGGAGGGAAGGCACAGCCAGCTACTACAGTTAACAATACTATCCTGCATATTTGAAAGCTGCTAAGAAAGTAAATCTTAAGTTCTCCTTACAGGGAAGAAAAGAGTCTCTAACTATTTACGAGGACAGATGTTAACTAGACTTACTGTGGTCAGTTCACAATACATAAACATCTGATCGTGTTGCACACCCATAACTAATATCATGTGTGCCAGTTACAGCTCAGTTTTGAAAATGGGTTTCACACTGCACCATCTAGGAGATTAAAGCCGTGGTCCGAGAGGCCCATGAAAAGCTGGCCCGTCTTTTTTCAACCAACAATGCTTTGACACAAACTCCTACCGAGGATGAGAAATTGTAACTAAATTGCAGACAAAGTACCAGTTTGACCGTGAAGGAAAACGAGTACCTGAGCAGGCCCCTGGGCGGGGAGAAGGCGTAGCACCTGACCTGTGGGCACGAGCTCTTGAGCATGAGGGCCAGCAGTGCTGCAGCGCCCGCGCCCAGGCTGTGCCCCACGACGACCAGCCGGTACTCCTGGGGGCGAGAGCAGAGTGGGCAACGGCCGAGAGAGCAGACAGCAGAGAAGGCCAAAGAAAGGAAGAACGGAAATCTCACGGGTGCGATGCTGAACGCTTGACTCAGAATCCCGTCGTTCACGAGCCGGCGGTAGACGTATCTGGCGGCCTGAGCGATGCCCTGCAAGTGCGGACACGGGGAGCGGTTGGTTGTTGGGTGTGGCAGGATGACACGGGCCCCACTCTGTGACTCTGTTCCCCCAGACAGGGCGGGCCAGCCTGGGACCAGTGGCCTCATCGACCACCCACTGCTGTGTTCCTGGCAGCTGGTGCGGAGCCTAGAGCCAAGTAGGGGCTCGAGAGGTATTTCCATCCACCGAGAGGGGACCTCAGGAGCACCCTTCCGTGTCCGTGGATGTCTCTATGGCTCTTCCTGGAGCCGCACAGCATTGTGCTGTGTGGACGTCCCACAATTTACTGTCGCCAAGTTCCCAGGGTTGGTCAGGTTTAGATTATAAACGACTGATCTTTTAAGATGATGGCAAAAAAACAAAATTCTCAAGTCACAGACAGTGACGAAGCAGCCACTATTCCGGCAAAAGCTGCGCTGAAACCACTGGAAGGGAGTTCTAGGGAGGTCAGTCTTTAATTTCCAAAAATAAAGTACAACTTCCTAACAAATACAGCTGTCCACGAAACAGACTTCTTGAAAATTTAGTTCCAATTGAGGAGGGACAACCTTGTAAACCAAAAACGTTTTCGGGACGCTTCCTACCTGACAGCACAGGGCTCCAGGCCCGGCAGCCTGATCTCCAACAGGATGAAGCGGGGGAAATTCTGCACGAGATGGAACTCTTCTGCTGGGGCCTAAACCTACTGCACATTCCCGAGTCCGTGACTCTATAGCCCTGTGAGCACAACACGGACCTTGGCATCACCTATGAGAAGCCAGGCGGTCTGGGCCACCGGCCAGATCTCCCTTTCCTCCCCTGCCTGCCACGCGGTGAGGATGACTTCTGCCAGCTAGGCACCCACCAGCTGTCTGCCCAGGGCAGCCAGTCACATGGTATCTGGACCACAACTTGGCTGGTGGCGTGTCTCCCTGGCAAGGTGTTACGGGTGACACGCCAAGAGGGTGTTCAGCCGCACAGCCTGGAAAGTGTCGGAGCCAGAACCCGGTGCCCAGGCCAAGAGCAGGGAGCTGGTCTCACCCTCAGCCCCTGTGCTCCCAGCCGGAGGGCAGGCGCTGTCGCTGGGTGAAAAGGTGCAGGAGGCCTCGGCTCAGAGCCGGTCAGGCCTGCAGTGTCACGGCACGAAGCCTGGGTCTGCGGCTCAAACGCTCGGAAGAACAGAGGCAGGATACCGAGCCTGCCGGGCTCTGAGGGCAGGTGGCTAGTTGATGGGTCTCTATAATAAATCTTAAATTTCTTGTTTTCCTTCACGCACATCTAGTAATAATCAAACTGGACTTTCCTGTGAAATTCAGGGGCAGAAAGACAACTAAGGGTTAAAGGGAGAGGATTCACATTTCCAGGACTGCCAAGCTCCTAACTGGCGGCAGAACAAAATCCAAAAGCCTCTGCCACCCTGGATCTTCTCTGGAGTGTCCCAACACACACACAAAACCCCCCAGAAACCCCAAAACAACAGTAAGAACAGAAAACCCTGGAAGGAAAAAGGCTGTTCAGACAGGACACTGGGGCTCAACTACCAGCAGCCGCACTCTGGAAGTAACATACTTTTATAAAAATTAAGCGTTCTATTTTAAAAATGATCACTACAGGTGCAATTTGTTTTGGTTAAAAATCACACACCAATGTAGAACAGCGCAAGACTCCTCAGGGGTGCCCTTTAGGGACCCATTCCGGACAATGCCGTCCCTCCATCTGCAGCCTCGTCAGTCATCAGGACCAAAGTGAAACCACAGTGACACCACCTGCCCCCACGAGGGCGGCTCCATCAAAAAAGTCTCGGCGAGGACGTGGGGAAATGGGAACCCACGTTAGTTTGCTGGCGGGGATGTGACATGGTGCAGCTGTGCTGGATGACAGTGTGGGGGTTCCTCGAAACCTTCAACGGGGAAATAGCAGGAGGCCCAGCCACCGGCCTCCGGGTAGACCCCCCCTCCAGATGGAGAGCAGGGGCTCCAGCCGCTAGCTGCACGGCCGTGTTCACAGCCGTGTCCCTCACGACAGCCAGAGGGAACTGCGACACTGCCGCGCGGGTGAGGCTTGAGGATCCTACGCTCAGTGAAGTAAGACGGTCACGAAGGACAAATATAATTCCACTTACGCGAGGAACGTAAAGCAAGCAGATTTGCAGACAGTAAAATGGTGGTTCCAGGGGCTGGCAGCTCCCACACCGCACCCCACCCCCAGAGCGCACAGTCACAGTGAAACAAGAAGTGGGTACTGTGACATCGCAAACTGGAAGGAGCTGCAGGAAGTGCTGAGGCTGGGGAGGGGGGGTCTGCCTCTCGGGAGGGGCTGTGGGAGGCTGCGCTGCACTGACGCTTTCTCCACCGCGAGCAAGGACTGCCTCAGTTACAGAGTGAGAGGCACTCTAATGCGCACTCTGACACTTGTTCCAGTTACCATGTGGCTGCTGGCAAGTCACTCAGTCGCTGTGAACCTGCTGCTCTGTCTTAAAAATCAAAAGGAAGCCCCCGGGCTTCGGGGAGGTCGCGCCGCACAGCACTGTGCACCAGCAGCGTTAAGAGGAGAGACTTGGAGGGGAAGCTGCCCCATCCTTGAGTGCCCCCGACGGACCACACGCCCCCGGCCCTACCTTGTGTGCCCAGCAGTCCTGCACCTCACACTCAAGGTCGAGGGGCTCACTCTCCGCAGACAGGTCTGTGAGGATGTCCTGAAACAGCGTGTGGGGAGAGGCCGTCGGCTGGGGGAGGCGGGGCGTGCCAGGTGGCAGGACTCGCCTGAGGGACACACAGGCAGTCGAGCCTGGACACTGGGGAGGCGACACGGGGTCGGGCCAGCGGACACCAGAGCGCGGGGTGACTTTCGACTGCATGACTTCACTTAGGATTCTTTCCAGCTTTGGGTGCAGAAAGTTTAAGGGGAGGGTCACCCGGGTCAGGGGCCTTGGGAGTCCAGCGGGCACTCCCCTGGGAGCGGCGGCTCCAGCCTGCTGGTGTTAACTTTCCAACATTTCTCTGTGAGAAGGAAAAGGCTTCACACCCTGGGCCCACCGCCCTGGGGCAGGTGCTGTCACGGAAGCATCCCATCTCCTGGCTCTGGGCCCCGCCCGCACCCCTCTCCCACAGGCGGGCGGGCTCCATACCTGCAGAGACATGGTTCCTCTGATGGCCACCACCACTGACTCCTTCCTGTGGTCCAGGGCCACCAAGAAGGGGAGCTCATACACCTGGGGATGGAGAGGACGGGCGTCAGCATGGCCGGCCCCTCGTCCACCCGAGTGCCCGCTCCTCCCGCTGGCATGGGGCCGGGCAGACGCCCGCAGGCGGTTGGTGCTGGGGACACCAGGGGCCGGGGCCTGTGCCCAGGGAGTGGGCGTGCGTCGGAGCCTGGTGACCTCACCTCCCCGGATTCCCCTGAGAGGGACTCTACGTATGGCAGTGTGGAGGCGTCTTGAAAGAGCCCCCAGAGCAGACAGAGCCTTCTGTGGAAAATCGCCGTCTTTAAGCCCATCAGCCCTTTCATCGGCAATCACTGAGCAGCGGTGATCACGGAGCGGTGGTCATCACCGGGGCTCCGGGCGCCCGCACCGAGCTGGGCAGCAGACTCACAGATGGCGTGAGAACACGCCCCCGGGCACTCTGACCTCAGCAGCATAGTGTGAGATGTTCCCACGCCCCAGGTGAGTCTGCAGTGCAGGTGTGTGGGAGCCCATGGGCTCAAGCACAGTACACAGGGGTGTGCTGCAATTGTGGGGGCTCCTCCTGAGCCAGGCTCCCACAGCATGGCTGTGGCCTGGGCTCCAGAGATGTGAAAGCTCCTCGGGAGAGTCTCCTGAACAGGAGACATGAGCCACTGTGCTCCCCGAGGGTCTGGGCTCTCAGTGCCGCTGCAGACTACGCAGGGAGCCAGGAAGCAGCACAGGACAGCCCCTGGCACCAGACGGACCGGCCGCTATGGGCTCGCTAACCTGCCTGGTGACTCCGAGACCCTCCTGAGTGGGAGGCCCGCTGCCCGGCATGAACAGCACGGAGCCAGACCCAGAGATGTGACTGACTAAGCCCCGGCACCCGTGTGGGGCTCCAGCCAAGCGCAGCTCACGGTTCTTCAGTAAAAGCTGTCTGCCCCATCACGCTAATCCTGGGTGGGCGGCCGTGAACCCACCGAAGCAGCACATGAGATTTGGGGGTGAGTGCGTGTCCGTGTCTCCGCACATTTTCTCAGGGGACGCGTGTGGAACGTGCCCCAGAACCTGAGAGGACGGCGCGGTCTGCGCTACCTTGTCGTGGAAGCTGATGTGGATGAAGTCTCGGTGCTGCAGCCCTGTCGTCTGCAGGATGGAGCCGAAGTGGCAGTTGAGCTGATCGCCTCCGACCAAGTCATAGTCGGCGGTCCTGCGTCTGCAGCTGGAATGGGGGCAGAGGAGTCGCTGGGAGACCCAGCCCGCCGGCCCATCCCCAGCAAACGCACGGACTCTGCAGACAGTATTCCCACTCTGTCTGGCTAACCTCTAATGGCCTTTTGAAGACATTCACTCATTTATTTGGCTGCACTGGGCCTTGGCTGTCGTGAGCGACCTTCCGCTGGGCACACGACTCTAGTTGTGGCACCGGGGCCTGGCTGGCCCACAGCACGTGGGATCCTAGTTCCCTGACCAGGGATTGAACTTGCGTCCCCACGCATTGCAAGGCAGATCCTCAACCCCTGGACCAGCAGGGAAGTCCCTTTAACGGCCTTTAAACGATACTTATTGTGTACGCTTCTTACTAGAGTCTGAAACCACGGTAATACTTCCCGTGTTCAAAAAATAAACCAACAAGGATGGAAAGAGACCCTAACTTCATCAGGAACGGACAAGCCAGCATCATCGCCTGATACGAGGTACTGAGAAGGACACACGCTCTGCAGAGAGCATTCCTGCTGAAAACGTGTAGCCTGAACAGCTCGTGAGGAAACCACGAGACAAAGGCAGAGTGAACACCTTCTTACGACACTCGGGACTGTGCTTTGCAAAATGCTATCATGAAAGATACGAAAAAATGGCTGAGCAATTGCTCTAAACTGGAGGAGACTAAGGAGAAGTGGCAGCCCAGTGCAGCACACGGTCCTGGACAGAAAGAAACTGTGCTACAGAGGGGACTACTGGGACAGTTAGACAGACTGCAGCAGCTGATGGTGAACTTCCTGAATTTCACACTCGTCCTGGAATTTACGTCAAAGAGAGATCTCGTTCTTAAGAAACACAAGCTGAAGTATCTGCTGGGGGTGGGGCGGCAGGCATGATGTCCAGAACTCAGCCTCTGATGGGTTTTTCGGGGGGAGGGGGTGCATATGTTTATGGAGAGGCAGGGACACAGCACACGGGAAGAGAGCGAGCTGCAATCGGGCCTCCAGATACAGGACGCGGGCGTCGTCAGGACTGCGCGTGCGGTTTCTGAGATACTTCACAATAGGAAGAAGCTTTTGGAAAAGGGGAATGTGATTATCTTTAGAAAATAAAGTCCGGGCACCGCAGCAAGCAAGCTCGGCAGGGAGGTTGGAGACCTCGCACGACCTACCAGTCGCTGCCGACCCGGCAAAGCCCCGTGAAGGGGTTCCTGTAGACGTAGAGGGGCCACCCGTATGCGGCGGCTGCAAACTGCATGTAGTGGTGGCAGTTCTCCAGCTCTGCGTCCAGATCGGCCTCCTGCGGGCAGAACAACAGCCTCCTGTTAGGGGAGCCTGCATGGAGAGGGCCGGCGCCCTGCCCAACCTGGATTCTCATTTCACGGTGGAGCCCGTTTCCAAGAGAGTTGGCGCCCTGTCCGCCCTGGACTCTCATTTCACGGTGGAGCTCATTACGGAGAGGGCCGGCGCCCTGCCTGCCCTGGACTCTCGTTTCACGGTGGAGCCTGCACGGAGAGGGTTGGCGCCCTGTCCACCCTGGACTCTCGTTTCATGGTGGAGCCTGCATGGAGAGGGCCAGCGCAATGTCCGCCCTGGATTCTTGCTTTACGGTGGAGCCCGTTACGGAGAGGGCCGGTGCCCTGCCCGCCCTGGACTCTCGTTTCACGGTGGATCCTGTACGGAGAGGGCCGGCGCCCTGCCCGCCCTGGATTCTTGCTTTACGGTGGAGCCCATTACAGAGAGGGCCAGCGGACTGTCTGCCCTGGACTCTTGCTTTACGGTGGAGCCCGTTATGGAGAGGGCCGGCGCCCTGCCCGCCCTGGACTCTCGTTTCACGGTGGAGCCTGTACAGAGAGGGCCAGCACACTGTCTGCCCTGGACTCTTGTTTCACGGTGGAGCCTGTATGGAGAGGGCCAGCACACTGTCTGCGTTTCACGGTGGAGCCTGTACGGAGAGGGCCGGTGCCCTGCCCGCCCTGGATTCTTGCTTTACGGTGGAGCCCATTACGGAGAGGGCCAGCGGACAGTCTGCCCTGGACTCTTGCTTTACGGTGGAGCCCGTTACGGAGACGGCCGGTGCCCTGCCTGCCCTGGACTCTCGTTTCACAGTGGAGTGTGGCTGGTTTACACTGCTGTGTCAGTNTGGAGACCTCGCACGACCTACCAGTCGCTGCCGACCCGGCAAAGCCCCGTGAAGGGGTTCCTGTAGACGTAGAGGGGCCACCCGTATGCGGCGGCTGCAAACTGCATGTAGTGGTGGCAGTTCTCCAGCTCTGCGTCCAGATCGGCCTCCTGCGGGCAGAACAACAGCCTCCTGTTAGGGGAGCCTGCATGGAGAGGGCCGGCGCCCTGCCCAACCTGGATTCTCATTTCACGGTGGAGCCCGTTTCCAAGAGAGTTGGCGCCCTGTCCGCCCTGGACTCTCATTTCACGGTGGAGCTCATTACGGAGAGGGCCGGCGCCCTGCCTGCCCTGGACTCTCGTTTCACGGTGGAGCCTGCACGGAGAGGGTTGGCGCCCTGTCCACCCTGGACTCTCGTTTCATGGTGGAGCCTGCATGGAGAGGGCCAGCGCAATGTCCGCCCTGGATTCTTGCTTTACGGTGGAGCCCGTTACGGAGAGGGCTGGTGCCCTGCCCGCCCTGGACTCTCGTTTCACGGTGGATCCTGTACGGAGAGGGCCGGCGCCCTGCCCGCCCTGGATTCTTGCTTTACGGTGGAGCCCATTACAGAGAGGGCCAGCGGACTGTCTGCCCTGGACTCTTGCTTTACGGTGGAGCCCGTTATGGAGAGGGCCGGCGCCCTGCCCGCCCTGGACTCTCGTTTCACGGTGGAGCCTGTACAGAGAGGGCCAGCACACTGTCTGCCCTGGACTCTTGTTTCACGGTGGAGCCTGTATGGAGAGGGCCAGCACACTGTCTGCGTTTCACGGTGGAGCCTGTACGGAGAGGGCCGGTGCCCTGCCCGCCCTGGATTCTTGCTTTACGGTGGAGCCCATTACGGAGAGGGCCAGCGGACAGTCTGCCCTGGACTCTTGCTTTACGGTGGAGCCCGTTACGGAGACGGCCGGTGCCCTGCCTGCCCTGGACTCTCGTTTCACAGTGGAGTGTGGCTGGTTTACACTGCTGTGTCAGTCTCAGGTGTATAGCAGTGACTCCGTTGCACGCACACCCTACTCTTCTCCAGATTCTTTCCCACAGCAGGTGTTGCAGGACGTTGAGGAGAGCTCCCTATGTTGCACAGGAGGTCCTTGCTGACTGATCTCTGCAGAACATGCTACGATCTTAAACCTAAACTCAACTTCCTGACGTTTCCCTTTTTTTCTTCGGGGACCAGACACCTTGGAGGACTTCTACTACTGGAAAAACTGACCCCTGAATACAGACAGACAGAGCCTGCAGTTTTTTGGCTGTGCTATGTGGCATGCGGGGTTCTAGTTTCCTGACTAGAATTGAACCCACGGCCCCTGCTCTGGGAGGACAGAGTCTTAACTGCTGGACCACCAGGAAGTCCAGACCCCTCACTGAGAAGAATGCTCAAGTTAGCAGCACACATCCCTAGTGACTTTGCAACTCTGGTGAAATAAGCCCATGACTGCCTGCTGGATCCACATGTAGACGCCACGCGTAGCAACAGGGGCTGCTGGGAACCAGGGGCTTGAGCGAGCGGCTGAGACAGACAAATGATCCTCGGGCAATTTTCTCTTTCAAAAGCACAGAAATCTGTGGTGGGAAAGCAACCACCAAACACAGCTGAACTGCTCCCCAGGCTCAGAGAAAAGAGTGCATGCGCTCTGGGAGAACCTGGTCCCATCCAAGAAGGAAGTTTTGATGTGCAGACAATAGCCAATTTCCTAAAAAAGAATGCTTGAGGGGAAAGGAAACATGAGGGCTGGTGGACTGGTCAGGAGTCGGCTCCCCCCACCTCAAGGCCAGGGGATGCGGAGGGGCCTCGCCAGACAGGCGCCAAACCACAACCGGCAGATCCACACATAAGACGCCAATCAGCGGTTCCCGAAACTGGTTTGTTTTTTAAATTTACAAATAGGTATAAATGTCAAAAGGGCACAACCCAACAGAAACGTGGACTTACCTGGAAGGGCCCAGGGGAGTGGGTGACTACCTCGGTGGGCTCCGGGGGGCTCCGCGCGTGGTCCTGCTGCTGATGGAGGAGGGCAAGGCCAGCTGCGATGTCGCTGGGCACTAGGTCCGTGTCCTGGACAGGAAACCACCGAGGCTCAGCGCCCACCCGGTGGCAATGGCCACGAGTCCCTGAGGGCCCAGGTGTACGCAGCTCACACACAGGACACACACAGTCACAAGTGAACAGGTGTTTTTGTAAATCCTTCCCTCTCAGGACGCCTGCCTGCACATGAACCTGGTGTTTCTTCCTCTCCTGCCCTCACACTAAGCCCACTCGAGGACATAATTATATCACTGATTCCGATTCTCAGATATCACTTAAGTGGCTCAGCTATTTTTAATCTATGACACATGCCCACCAAGCGGGCAAACGTGCCGTTTGTAGTAATAAACGATGCTAGTCCCGTTTACACTCTTGCTGCTCGAGATGTTGAGGTCTTGTTGAGAAGGGCCCACGGCAGAGGCTGACGAGCTTGGGCTCACACTCGCCAGGCAGGGCCAGTCTAAAAAGACCCCCATTAATGAGAAAAAAAAAAAAATAATAAAAAGACCCCCAAACTGAGAAGCCCTAGAATTAGTCTGCGGGGCCTGATCTGAGCCTCTCCTCCCAGGGTGGGGACAGGGAGCCCCCTACCTGCCCCCCACTCCCAGAGGACTTGCCCTCAGGAGCTACTTTCTGTCGACAGGGAGATGGGCTCGGGACGTGGAGAACTCATCTACCCCAAAGAAGCGGTCACGCAACAGGAGGAGGAGACGGAGCAGACCCCAGTGGCTTACTGAAAAGTAGGTTGAGAAAAGTTCTGCCGTACTCGAAAAGGCGACGCGAGTGTGGTCGTCGCGGCCGATGCAGCAGCACAGCAGCCTGACTCGCGCCTCCCACACGCTGGTCGCCGCCGTCCTGAGGCCACTTAGCAGCTGGCTGGGCTCGCGGCTGTCCAGGGGCTGGGGGACCAGGGGGGCGCCCGGGGCCGTCTTGCCCCCCAGCGGGTCGAAGACGATGAGGATGGTGAGCATGGTGGAGGCGATGATGAGCCAGCTGCAGGGTGGTTGGGGGGGCGGGCTGAAACCCGGGTCCTGCAGCCCCTCAGCTACGTGGGGCTGGGGCACCCTCCCGGCGGGGCACCTCCTGCCTCAGGACAGCTGGGGCTCCAACTACTGAGAAAGATGGGGAGCTGGCTGGGGTGGGCAACTCGTTTCCTCGAGAAAGTTCCTTATGAGCCCACAGCCAACTGAGGCCTGGCGAAGAATGGAGCCCTCAGAGCCACAAAAGGAAAAGGGGGCTGCATGGTGGACAGAACCGTGGCCAGGTTCAGAAGCCCCTGCCCTTAACCTGGGTTACTCCCCGGGGCCCAGGGCTCTGCTCGGCGAAACCAGAGCAAGCTTCTTGCACCCAGGCCGTGCTCGAACGGCTCTCATCCACGCATTGCACTCAGTGGCTGCAGTCGTGTCCAGCTCTTCGGGACTCCACGGATTGCAGCCACTGGGCTCCTCTGGCCATGGGATTCTCCAGGCAAGAATACTGGAGTGGGCTGCCATTTCCTCCTCCAGGGGACTGTCCCAATACAGGGATCGAACCTGTGTATCTGAGTCTCCTACATTGGCAGGCAGATTCTTTACCACTAGCGCCACCTGGGAACCCCTTTCATCCGGACGTTTCAACACTTCCAGGCTGCCCGCAATGCATAGGGCACCGTGGGTGCAGGTGCGTGTGTGCTCCAGGAAGGTGACCGGGGAAGGGCCGCCGCGGCCTCGGCTGCAAGGCTCGGGACTGTGGCGGGAGCCCCCACGCTGATTCACAGCCCGAGGGGCAGGACTAGATCGTCTGTACGATTTTTAGCTGGAAAAGGCAAAAGCCTTACTCCCGCGGATTGTGCTTTGCAGCAGCTCCACACACCGCGCGTCTTCTCGTCCTGCTTGTAGTTTGTGCCCTGCTTTGGTCTCAGGCTTCTTCTCTCTTGTGAGGGGCCGGAGGGCATGCAGAAAAGTGGGAGCCAGCAAGGAAGGGAACTATAGCTGCAAGTGTGTGCTGGGCCATGAACCGTTCCCCCCGCATGTCTAACTACTTCTGGAAGCCTGCACGCCACCAGGGCACCTGCAGGGACCCCACCTCAAGCGCACCTTGGGCGAGAGCCCGCAGGAGGAGCTGGGACCTCACCTGACCACAACGGTCGCGATGATGCCATTGCCCACAGTCCGGTTACATTGAACGCCGTCCGTGATCCAGGCGGCCCCCAGGGATGCCCAGACCATCTCTGGCAGGAAGAGCGCCAGGCGCACATAGAGCAGCTTGGACATGGACTTCCGCGGTCCCGGGTTACAGATGGTCCCTGGAACACAGAGCACGTCCACGCTGCACGCTGGCCTCCAGGGGACGGGGCGGCTCCTTTTGGCAGAAACAGCGGCCGCAGCACAGATGGGTGCAGGCTGCTCCCCTGCCAGCGGCGTTTCTACCCGTAACCGGGAACCACTGCCCGCCTCTGAGAGCGAGAGGCAAAGCAAGGGATGGGAGGCGTGACAAAAGCCTCAGAATTATTTCTTAGACTCATTGGGGCTTAAAAACACTTCTGGGAGGACTTCCCTGGTGTCCAGTAGTTAAGAATCTCCCTTTTAATATCGGGTACATGAGTTCGATCCCTGGTCAGGGAACTAAGATCCCACATGCCCAAGTACACCCACACAGCGCAAGAAAAGATTGTGCTTTTAGCAGCCAAGACCCAACGCAGCCAAAAATAAATAAATATTGAAAAAAATATATACTTCTGGGGTTTCTAACTACACTGACCATAATAAAGTCATGTTCCACATCAGGATACTTCTGAGAGCAAAATGAGGCTCCATTAACAATTATGCCAGGACAAGCGACGTGAAACAGCTGTCACAGGCGAGCAGGGGTAGGTGGTCATCCAGGTCTCACAGCCGGGAACGTCCGGGACCACCTGTCACACTGCCCACCTGAAACGCCTCCATCCTCAGGACGACTGCAGTGCAGTCACCACCCCACTTCACAGATGAGGAAGCGGAGGCTCACGGAGCTCAGCAAGCACTTTCTAAAGCCAGGTGCAGGCTCTCTGCCTCGCCAGCGCCCTGTGGGCATCACTCTTGGGAAGCGAACAAGTGTGACCTGGAGACCACTAGTGGATGCCCACCACCTAGACACAGCATTTAAAACTGCGTTTGTAAGACAAACCCAAGTATCATTAGCTCTTGATGTAAAACATCAGCTTTCCCCCTTCAGAAGTTGTGATAAACACCAATTTCAACATCAAAACCATCACACGATTCAAACAAAAGCAGTAACTTTAAAAAAAAAAACACCCTAAGATCTGAAAAATAATTTGATAAGAAAACAGCTTTTAAATTCCCAAAGCTATCTTCCACTAGAATGAATTACTGAGGGTCACGTTTTAGAACACTGGACACCATCAGGCCTCACTGAGGCCACAAAGTCGGAAAGTCCTAAGATAATTGACATGGCTGCCTCTCTGCCTGAGGGGCAAGGAATGAAGGTCTGCAGAAATCTGCCCTGTCTCTGGAGAGAATTATCCTATAACAGCAGCCAACCACCAGAGAGAAACAGGAAGGAGGATCTGCTCCCAGCCCGCCCCAGAGGCCGAGGATCCTGAGGAAGGGGCTGCTCGGATGCTGTGCGCCCGGATCCAGGCCCCCAGCCCCTGGCACCGCCTGGTGCAGAGATAGAGGCGAGGAGGCAGGAGACACGAGTTCCCGCAATGGGTCCAAAAAAAAACAGGAGACGCCGAAAAAGCCTCTTTTTATGTGCATGCTTGCCTAGGAAAACATCTTGCTTCTATGTCAGCCTTTATTTTCCCCTCGGGGCAGTCGGCCGCCAACTGGGCCTGGTGCTGTAGGGGGCATCACAAAGCCAATGCGCAGAATGGATGGTGTGGCTGCATCCCCGAACGCAATGGCCTCGATGCGGTCTCGGGAGGTGACCCCGCTGCCCCTCCCGAGGCAGGGCCACGGACGCGCAAGCCGCCAGAGGGCAGGCCCGGGCCGCAGAGGGCGAGGAGAGGAAGACTTCCTCAAACTCAAGCCAGACCTGGCCAAGGGCAGACCTTGACCTGGAGGGCCTTCTGTCAAAACATGGTATTCGTGAGGATGGAGGTTGTTTAGTTGCTAAGCCATGTCCAACTTTCTTGTGACCCCATGGACTGTAGCCACCAAGCTCCTCTCTCCATGGGATTCTCCAGGAAGAATACTGGAGCGGGTTGTCACTTCCTTCTCCAGGGGACCTTCCCGACCCAAGGATCAAACCCGCAGCTCCTGCCCTGGCAGCTTCCTTATCACTGAGCCACCAGGGAAGCTCAAGAGGGTGATCTTCCCTAATTAAACCGCCCACATGGTTGAAACAAGAGGGTTTCATCAGGGAGCTTTTCAAATCAAAACCAGAAACCTTATAGTTTCTACTCAGGTAATGAGCTGAAATTACACCCCTACGTTGCTAAGAGACATTCTGACTTCATCCAGATGGCTCATCTAACTGAAAGCCTTCAGTCATCATCTCTGTTGGCGGGATGGTTACTCCTCCTCTTATCTGACTTGAATCATCCCATTTGCCTTTTTTTTCCCCCCTTAACTTTATGGTATATTTGTCACTGAAATTTATGTAACACTGTTAATAAAGCATACAATGTTATTTGTTGGCAATTAAACTAACATGTTTTTATAAAATCTCATCTTTTGTTTAGCTGTGGTATCTTTATCTACAAGCATCAGAAACTCGAACTCAGGCTGGTTTAAAAACCAGCAGGACCTGATCTGACTCAGAGGACTGGAAACGCAGGGCAGGGCTGGCACAGCCGCCCTCCTAGCCCCGAGGGGAGGCGGCAGCTCATTCCTGCAGCGTCTCCCCAAGGACAACAACATGCTGCTTCTGGATCTTTCCCAGGCGAGCAGGGAAGGATGTCCTGGAACTTCCCAGGGAACTCCCCGAATTTCACTGGCCCAATCCAGGTCGCACATCCAGTCCTGAACCAACCACCGACCCCCGAGGATCATTCCAGTGTGGGGCAGAGGGTGGGCGTCTGACTCTGTGAGGAGTCAGGTGGGGGTGGTCCTGAATAAAACTGTTTCTGTTTGGAGGAGGCTGCTGGCGGGAAAAGCGATCCACCCGTAACACCCCACACCCAGCAGAAGCTTGCTGAGCCTGACGGGTGAGCTGGGCCCAGTTCAGCCAGGGCACAAGGTCATCCATCCCTCACGTGGTGTGAACGTGCCCTCCTGACACCACCAAACATCTCTGAAGGAAAACGTTTAATGGGGTAAAAAAAAAAAAACGTGTATCCTTAACCCACTGTGGGGCTTCCTTGTGGCTCAGCTGGTACAGAATCTGCCTGTAATGCGGGAAACCTGGGTTTGATCCCTGGGTTGGGAGGATCCCCTGGAGGAGGGAAAGGCCACCCACTCCAGTCTTGTGGCCTGGACAAGTGCATGGACTGTGGTCGCAGAAAGCCAGACACGAGTGGGAAACCTTCACCTTCACTTACCCATCGTTACAGCCATCGCCCCAGCACGCTGAGCAGACCGCCGCGAGCGGACAGGACACCAGATGGCACAGCCTGTTCCGCAAGGACACAGCTTGCACGCTCCATCTTTCAGAAGATCCGACCGCACTCAGAACCCCCAAGCACGGAAGCCACGTCGCACACGTCCCAGCTCCCTCCTCTCCTTCAGCCTTGGCATTGGTGCCAATCTGCACCAGGGGTCCGACTGGGGCCGCCTTCAATCCAAATCCCAGGCGCCCATGTTCTCAGAGCTAAGTGAAAATACGCAGAGCGCTCCAGTCTACACGTTACTGCGGGACACGCCACTCGCCGTGCTTCCGGCTCGTCTGGACCCTACGGTCTTGTTCTCCTGAACCACTCCACCGCTAACATTTTTCTCTGTATCTCCCACTGTCTTTTAAGTTTCTGTCTATGGTTTGAAAACGTCAACCTAGACTCCATCACTGGGTACTTCCTCCCTCCCAGTTCTGTCACCATCATCTACGCATTTCTCCTACACTCAGGCAGTGAACACACCCTGAAGCACGCTGGATGGCAGCCTACCAGGCAGCCCTGCCTCGGACTGATGAGCTCTTATTTACTGATGCATTTCTTTAGCAGCCAGCAGAGTGCTCAGCTCATCCTGCAAACGACAGTAAGCGTCAGGGAGGCTTTGCAACGTTTTCAGGCATTCTCAGCTAAGTGACTGTCTGTAGAAAACGGTAAAAGAAAAAGTTATTAAGAAGAGATGTAACTTTTGGGACTTCCCTAGTGGCCCAGGGGTAAAGGATCCACAGGCCAGTGCAGGAGACACGGGTTCTATCCCGGGTCTGGGAAGACCCCACATGCCACAGAGCAACTATCCCACGCCCCACGACCGCTGAGCCTGTGCCCTAGGGCCCAGGAACTGCAACAACTGAGCCCTCATGCTGCAGCTCCTGAAGCCCACGAGCCCATGCTCTGCAGCGAGAAGCCCCTGGACCACAACTAGAGCTGTGGTGACGTGAGAAAAGCCCGCACAGCAGCAAAGACCCTGCAAAGCCACAAAAAATACACTACCGCACACAAAAAAGAGCAGAGATGCAACTCTTACAGCTCATTAGTAAAAGGACGAAGAACCCAATTTAAAAAATTGGGCAAAGGATCTGAACAGACGTTTCTCCAAAAATGATATGCAAACGGCTCCTGAGCATATGAAAAGAGGCTCGATATCATTAGTCATCAAGGAAAAGGGCTCCAAACCACAGCGAGGTCCCACTTCACACGCACTAAGATGGCTGTCCTCAAACGGGCAGATAGTAAGTGCTGAGGAAGATGTAGACACGAACCCGAGGGAAGTGCTGGCGGGAAAGAAGAATGGTGCAGCTGCTTGGAAAACAGGCTGGCAGTCCCTCAGAGAGTTAAACAGTTCCCATATGATCCAGCAGTGACCCCACCCAGGTTCACATCCAAGAAAAATAAAACACGATGGGCACATCAAGACAAGATGCGACTGCTCAAAGCAGCACTGTAATAGCCAAAAAGTGGAGACAACCCAAATGCCTACCAGCTGACGAACGGCTGGGTAAACCGTGGTATATCCATTCAATGCAGCATCATTCAGCCATAAAAAGGAGTGAAGGGGACTTCCTGGTGGCCCGGTGGCTAAGACTCTGTGCTCCCACTGCAGGGGGCTCTGGGTTCCATCCCTGGTCAGGGAACTAGATCCCACATGGGGCAACTAAGGCTCTTGGAGTGCCACAACTGAGACCCAGCTCAGCCAAATTAAACAACTATTTAAAAAAAGAAAGCGAAAGTCGCTCAGTCTTGTCCAACTCTTTGGGACCCCATGGACTGTACTGTCCCTGGAATTCTCCAGGCTAGAATCCTGGAGTGGATAGCCTTTCTCTTCTGCAGGGGATCTTCCCAACCCAGGGATGGAACCCAGGTCCTCCCGCATTGCAGGCGGATTCTTTACCAGCTGAGCCACCAGGGAAGGCTCTGCTTTAAAAGAAAAAAAGAAAGAAGTGTCCAATAGAAAAGCCTCATCCTTACCTTTCATGCTGACACACACAATGGCTGACACGGTGCCTATGATAACCGCCAGGAGGACAAGGAGCACGATCAGGTAGCTGCTGAGCAGGACGCCGCCTGGGCAGTCCAGCTTCCCTCTGTGCATGAGGTACAGCATCAGGATGCCAACCCACCTGTTGAGACACAGGCAGGCTCAGAAACGGAACCCAGGGAGCCACTTTGCAAAACATGGCGGAAGAAAGTAAAAGGAGTTAGTATTTTCCCAAACAGGGCTAGGTTCACTTTGGAATTTTAGTTGGTCAGGAATATGCCTGCAACACAGGAGACCGGGGTTCAATTTCTGGGTGCGAAAGAATCCCTGGAGAAGGAAATGGCAACCCACTCCAGTATTCTTGCCAGGAGAATGTCATGGACAGAGGAGCCTGGCAGGCTACAGTCCATGGGGTCACAGAAGCCGGACACGACTGAGAGACTAAACCACCACCAATGAAAGATTTACTAAGTCAACTAAAGAGTACAGCTCGTTTTCCTTTTTTTAATGAACTTCATACTTTGCTGATGGCATTGTTTTTATTCTATGCCTGCTGTAATACATTTATTACTTCATTTATTTGGCTTTGCCAAAAAATTCTGACATGCAGGATCTTTGCTCCCCAGCCAGGGACTGAACCTGTGACCCTACAAGGGAAGCTTGCAGGCTTAACAGCTGGCTCACCAGGGAAGTCCCTGTAACACAGTTAAAGCCATAAGCAAGCAATTTCAATGCAAACTCCTGGGAAAAAGCCCCCATTGCGACTCTGAGCTAAAACAACAAAGTATTCGCTTGTTCAGTTATCAGCACAATTTTTACTTCTGTGTATTACCATGTAATTGACAAAAACACATCCTAACCTGCTGTGTGTAATCCAAAAACAAGAGGTTGGGAAACAAGCTAGGAAAGTCTCCATGGTGACCACGATCAGATTGAAAGGACCAGGACTGTGGGCTCCTCGGTGTATTTTGCAATTCAGTGCAGAGCAATGAAAGACAGCAGCAAACAAGCCAAGACGAAGGTGACTCACCATTGGAGTTATTTCAGAATCAGGGAGAGAGCATCACTGGGCAAGAACCTAGTTTTAGGGGGTTCAAGGCCAGAAGGGGAACTGGACTAGATTACTCTGTGCTTTTGTCAGTTTTGTAACATTATTTGGTAACATTCCTTGTCTAGAAGAAAACAGGAAATGATCTCGATAAGATGGGCTCTGAAAACTACAAACGGACTAACCAGCTCATAATATTTCACGTTCAGTTTCTTTCCCCTAAAGAATCTAAATACTTTTGGGGGGAACGTATCAGATATATATATCTATATTGGCCTGCGCTGGGTCTTCCTTGCTGCGTGGGCTTTCTCTAGTTACAGCTAGAGCGGGCTTGCCACTGCGATGGCTTCTCGAAGGCGGAGCACAGGGCTCTAGGGCGCACAGCCTTTAGTAGACGCAGCTTCTGGCTCAGGAGTTGTGGTGCCTGGGCTTCGTTGCTCCGGACATGTGCGATCTTTCACGACCAGGGATTGAACCCGTGTCTCATGCATTACTCTTTGCTCAGACCCTTTGGGGACAGACTTCAGGCGCCCGATTCCACAGACTGGAGAGTGCGTGCCAGTCCCCCGCGGTCCTGGGATTCAGCCGCGCCCGGCTCAGGAACTGCGCACGAAGGGTACTGTTGCCAACCTCGCATCCGGCAAACCCGGGATGCCGTGCGTTTCCGTGCAGAGCGCTGCAGAGCTGCAGGCGGCAGCGCCCGGCTCCGGGAAAGGAGATTCCCGCGGCCACCGCCTCGGCGGCCAGCGCGCCCCGGCGGCTCCAGGCGGGGCGCCCGAGCCCCACAGCGCCGGCGTCCTGGCGGCGGGCCTGCCCCGTGACCCTGGGCACCGCCCGCCCGCCTGTAAACGGGGACAGCGGCGGCACCCACGTCCCCGGGCGGCGGAGGAGGCCAGGGACGCGAGCGCGGGGCAGACGACACCCTCCCCGCCCGCGGCCGGCCCGGGCCCGCTCCCTGCCGCGGGTCCTCACCACAGCACTCGCACCAACAGCTCGAAGACCCCCGGGAAGACCAAGTCGTCGCTGGCGATAGCCCAACGCCGGCCGAACAGCACCATCCCCGGCATGGCGGACGGAGGCCCACTGGCCCGCGGCGCCCGCAGCCGGCCGGAGCCCGTGCGATTCAGCCGCTTTCCCTCGACTCCGCCGCTTCCCCTCGACTCCGCGCAGGCGCACACGGGGCCGGGCCCGGCGCACGCGCACTGAGCCCCGCGCGGTCGCCGCTGTGCCTCTGCGCCTGCATAGATGCGCGGCCCGGGGCGCAGGTGCACTTCGTAGGCTCGTTGCATGTGTTAGGTCCCTTTTGTTGTTTTCTTTTCGTAAGTAGAAACTCCAGGACTTTGGCCACCTCATGCGAAGAGTTGATTCATTGGAAAAGACTGTGATGCTGGGAGGGATTGGGGGCAGGAGGCAAAGGGGACGACAGAGGATGAGATGGCTGGATGGCATCACTGACTCGACGGACGTGAGTTTGAGTGAACTCTAGNATTGAACCCGTGTCTCATGCATTACTCTTTGCTCAGACCCTTTGGGGACAGACTTCAGGCGCCCGATTCCACAGACTGGAGAGTGCGTGCCAGTCCCCCGCGGTCCTGGGATTCAGCCGCGCCCGGCTCAGGAACTGCGCACGAAGGGTACTGTTGCCAACCTCGCATCCGGCAAACCCGGGATGCCGTGCGTTTCCGTGCAGAGCGCTGCAGAGCTGCAGGCGGCAGCGCCCGGCTCCGGGAAAGGAGATTCCCGCGGCCACCGCCTCGGCGGCCAGCGCGCCCCGGCGGCTCCAGGCGGGGCGCCCGAGCCCCACAGCGCCGGCGTCCTGGCGGCGGGCCTGCCCCGTGACCCTGGGCACCGCCCGCCCGCCTGTAAACGGGGACAGCGGCGGCACCCACGTCCCCGGGCGGCGGAGGAGGCCAGGGACGCGAGCGCGGGGCAGACGACACCCTCCCCGCCCGCGGCCGGCCCGGGCCCGCTCCCTGCCGCGGGTCCTCACCACAGCACTCGCACCAACAGCTCGAAGACCCCCGGGAAGACCAAGTCGTCGCTGGCGATAGCCCAACGCCGGCCGAACAGCACCATCCCCGGCATGGCGGACGGAGGCCCACTGGCCCGCGGCGCCCGCAGCCGGCCGGAGCCCGTGCGATTCAGCCGCTTTCCCTCGACTCCGCCGCTTCCCCTCGACTCCGCGCAGGCGCACACGGGGCCGGGCCCGGCGCACGCGCACTGAGCCCCGCGCGGTCGCCGCTGTGCCTCTGCGCCTGCATAGATGCGCGGCCCGGGGCGCAGGTGCACTTCGTAGGCTCGTTGCATGTGTTAGGTCCCTTTTGTTGTTTTCTTTTCGTAAGTAGAAACTCCAGGACTTTGGCCACCTCATGCGAAGAGTTGATTCATTGGAAAAGACTGTGATGCTGGGAGGGATTGGGGGCAGGAGGCAAAGGGGACGACAGAGGATGAGATGGCTGGATGGCATCACTGACTCGACGGACGTGAGTTTGAGTGAACTCTAGGAGTTGGTGATGGACAGGGGGGCCTGGCGTGCTGCGATTCATGGGGTCGCAAAGAGTCGGACACGACTGAGCGACTGAACTGAACTGAAGCCAGCCCCGAGGGCTTTGTCAGCCCAGAAACACCCCGCACTTAGTGGCGGATCTGGGGCTCAGCTCATATACACGTCTGTGTGGGCTGCGAGGCTGTGACAAAGTTTCCTGCCCCCCGCAAGGGCTGCTGCCGCCGCCGCCTAGTCGCTTCAGTCGTATCTGACTCTCTGCGACCCCATAGACCGCAGCCCACCAGGCTCCTCCGTCCCTGGGATTTTCCAGGCAAGAATACTGGAGTGGGTTGCCATTTTCTTCTCCACCCCGCAAAGGCAGGGGTTAGGAGTTCCTCGTTAGGACCCTCCCTGATTCAGAGCCTGAAGCCACTCGGCCGCTTGGTGCTGGGAAGTGGAGAGTAAGTAGCCTGATCTGCCTTCCTTCCTTCCTCCGAGCTAGTCGTAGGTTCTGACCGCTTCTCGGCCTCTCCACTCCCCTCCGCCCGGGTCCGAGCCCCCTTCACCGCGTACCTGACCAGGTCTCCCCACTGCTCTCCCCAACTCTGCCCTGTTTCCCCTCCTCCTCTTCGGTGCATTGCCCTTACAGTAGCTGGAGTGACAACGAACCGTCAGACCAGGCCCATCAGCTTAGAATTTTGTAAGCCTGCACTTTGTGCATCCAACCAGTCCATCCTAAAGGAAATTCGTCCTGAATATTCATTGGAAGGACTGATGCTGAAGCTCCAATACTTTGGCCACCTGCTTCGAAGAAAGAACTGACTCATTGGAAAAGACCCTGATGCTGAGGAAGATTGAAGGCAGGAGAAGGGGACGACAGAGGATGAGGTGGTTGGATGGCATCACCGACTCGATGGACATGAGTTTGAGCAAGCTTCTGAGTTGGTGATGGACTGGGAGGCCTGGCCTGCTGCAGTCTATGGGGTTGCAAAGAGTTAACACAACTGAGCGACTGAACACTTTGTGCATAAAATGGACTCCAACCTCTTGCAGAGTCTTTTCCCTGGGAGTCACACATCGCAGGTTTGCAAACGCATGGTTATCTCCCCGAGTTAGGGCTACTTTCTCCCTTCCTCACTCACCTTCCCTGCTGCTTCCCCCCTCCACCCCCGAAATATACCAAACTCATTCTCGCCCCAGGGCTTTTACTGTCTGTTTCGACTGCCAGAGTCTGCTCCTCCTGCAGGTATTTCCGTCACTGTCTCACTCCATTCGGGCCTCAGCTCTAACGTGGCCTCTAGAGCTTTTCCTGAAAATGAAGTTAAGTAGATAGTGTATGCCTGAAGACTCACTTTCTAAGTGCCCAATGCCAAACGAGGTCAGAAATCTGCAGTATTATGTTCTAATAGTATTAAAAAAACGACAATCCTTGTCATTGTTTGAAAGGAGTAGTGCTATTTTACAGGCTTCCCAGATGGGTGTTGTAAAGAATTGGCCTGCCAATGCTGGAGAGGTGGGTTTGATCCCTGAATTGGGATGATCTCTTGGAGAAGGAAATAGCTATCCACTCCAGTATTCTTTCCTGGGAAATCCCACGGACAGAGCACCTTGGCACACTACAGTTCATGAAGTTGCTGAGTCCGATGTGACTAAGCACGCACTCGGTAACAGTCTTGCAGTAAAAGTGCTGTATATTACGCTGCAAGTTACTGTTAGGTTGAAAGGATAAAAGAGGGAACTGTTTCAGAACTGGAGGAGACCCTACCACCGCCTCAGCACCTGCACAACTCATAAGACTTCAAAAGCTAACTTGCCGGGAGCCAGTGTGAGGAACTCCGCCCGTGGCAAAGGTCATGAGGAAGGAGGCTTCGGCATAGCAAAGGCGTGATCAAGCCTCGGGAAACTCCCTGTTCCCGAGCATCTACCCCCCAAACCAGAGTCTACCTACTTTACTGTTTCATGCTCTCACTTACCCCTCTGACTTTATGGGGGGCTGTTTCCCACCGGTTCTCTCAGAGGAGTAAACGTGCAGCTCCAAGTCTATAAAAATTCCTGGGCATGACAAGAGTGTTTCAACTTATGAACTCCTCTGAAGGTTATCTAGCCTGCCTGTATAGGTTCATCCGGCCACATATGATTGTTTACAGCCTCCCGACCATGAGAGGCACGAGATGTTTTGGACTTACTAAAGGCAAATTCTTTGGGGAAGTTAGAAATTATTAGTATAGTGGGTNTCTGCCAGAGTCTGCTCCTCCTGCAGGTATTTCCGTCACTGTCTCACTCCATTCGGGCCTCAGCTCTAACGTGGCCTCTAGAGCTTTTCCTGAAAATGAAGTTAAGTAGATAGTGTATGCCTGAAGACTCACTTTCTAAGTGCCCAATGCCAAACGAGGTCAGAAATCTGCAGTATTATGTTCTAATAGTATTAAAAAAACGACAATCCTTGTCATTGTTTGAAAGGAGTAGTGCTATTTTACAGGCTTCCCAGATGGGTGTTGTAAAGAATTGGCCTGCCAATGCTGGAGAGGTGGGTTTGATCCCTGAATTGGGATGATCTCTTGGAGAAGGAAATAGCTATCCACTCCAGTATTCTTTCCTGGGAAATCCCACGGACAGAGCACCTTGGCACACTACAGTTCATGAAGTTGCTGAGTCCGATGTGACTAAGCACGCACTCGGTAACAGTCTTGCAGTAAAAGTGCTGTATATTACGCTGCAAGTTACTGTTAGGTTGAAAGGATAAAAGAGGGAACTGTTTCAGAACTGGAGGAGACCCTACCACCGCCTCAGCACCTGCACAACTCATAAGACTTCAAAAGCTAACTTGCCGGGAGCCAGTGTGAGGAACTCCGCCCGTGGCAAAGGTCATGAGGAAGGAGGCTTCGGCATAGCAAAGGCGTGATCAAGCCTCGGGAAACTCCCTGTTCCCGAGCATCTACCCCCCAAACCAGAGTCTACCTACTTTACTGTTTCATGCTCTCACTTACCCCTCTGACTTTATGGGGGGCTGTTTCCCACCGGTTCTCTCAGAGGAGTAAACGTGCAGCTCCAAGTCTATAAAAATTCCTGGGCATGACAAGAGTGTTTCAACTTATGAACTCCTCTGAAGGTTATCTAGCCTGCCTGTATAGGTTCATCCGGCCACATATGATTGTTTACAGCCTCCCGACCATGAGAGGCACGAGATGTTTTGGACTTACTAAAGGCAAATTCTTTGGGGAAGTTAGAAATTATTAGTATAGTGGGTTGGTTAGGAATTATATTGGTGAAGGGTTTTTCATTTGTTGTGCCAATAATTGCTGCTAATTCCCTGTCCTGGGTGGGACAAGGGTATCTCAGGTCAAACCTCTCTGCTGGCAAACTAGCCTGTGTGACAGGATTACCCATACTCCTGCACATGATTGTTTACTACCTCTCAACCATAAACAGTACAGAGCTTGGAGTATTTTGAGAGTCTTAATTAATATAGGGCTTTTCTCATTGTTGAGTCAATGATTGCCGCCAGGCCTCCATATCCTTAGGCAACTGGGAACATATAAAAGGAAATATAGTAGTTTTTGATGTTAGCAGTACTAGACTTTCACTGTACTTTGTTATAAATCACTGTGTCCTTGCTATGTAAAAATGTAACTTTATCACTATCTTAAGACTAAATAGATCTTAAGGGGAACATTGGTGAAAGGTTTCCATTTGTTGGGCTGATGTTTGCTGCTAAATCTCCATATTCCTTGCCCTTATAATAAATTTAACTAGCATATAGGAGAAATAAGTATTAACCTTTAAGATTGATCATGTTAACCTTAGGTTAAATAAATTTCTTTCTTGATTGTAACCCATTACACCCTCACCCTATGGAATGCAACTTTATCTGCTACCTTCAGAGGGTGGTACCTGGTTTAAGAAAAAACACGCTTGGAAAAAATAAGTTTTTTGGTTATCAGAAAGGGTCAGCAGGCATAAATGTCAGCAGGCCTCATGGCCAGAAGATGATGTAAAACCCCTAAGACCTTTTTTTATGTAAAGTATCTGATTTTGATAAAGGTCAGGACTGCTGACCGAGTGACTGTATTCATCCCTATGTGTAACAAAAGGTACATAAGCAAACCTAAAAAATAAAGAAATCGGATCAGTTTCTGGAAAGACTGATTCCCCTGTCGTTTCTTTCTTGCTCCCCGTTTTTCTGGCTGAATTCCCATCTGGATTGTGGGTACTCACCAAGCCTGGTAATTTTGCCTGGGCTTTTAAGATCGGACCGGGGAGGCCTCAGGGCCTCCTCTCCTCCGCGAGAACGGAAAGACGCCTGTGGCCTATGTAGGTGGTGATTGGTATTCCACTTAAACCAAGTTATTAAGCCTCTTTTTCTCCGCTAATATTTCCCACTACACCATCCATTTCTCTCTCTATATCTGTAATTAAATAAGTTTTTTCCTAGGACGCCGACTCCACCTCACCTTTGCATTACCCTGGATCCACCGGGGCTAGACCCTGGCACTAACCCAGGTCAGGTTTGGGGAGCCTGGTGGGATGGCACAGGGATTACTGAGCAAAGTGCACAGTCCTTGGAATCTACCTTCAGCCACTAGAGGGCGAAGACACCCCAAGCCCCGATTCAATCAGCCCTCACGCAGATGGGTGGTTTTGCAACATGCTTGGGACTCAGGGTCTGAAGATAATGCAGCCTAACAAGGGCAAAACTACCGATGTGGACAAATGCATCAGAGGAGCTCCTGCTGAACTGGTTCCAGCCAGCTTTCCAGGAAGCTGTCCCAAGCTGAGCACACAGGGAGGGGAAAGAAGGTCCCTGAGGTCCCCAGCACTTCCTGTGCACCAGTCTCAGGGCTGTGAGCTTCAGGACAGGGCTCCTTAACACCTCACGGAAATCCTACGGTGGAGTCTCTGCTGGTAACAGAGCAGCAACATGGCTCACGTTAATTCCAAGGTCAGGGCTAGACTGTGAGGGGCCAAGACTCCACACATCTGACCCCAACGCCTGTGCTTTTTCTAGAGTTCCCCACTAATGATGTCTGTTGAAACCAAATCTTTGCTCGACCATTCCAGCAAGCTGTCTGACTTAATGGTATCTCTGTGCTGGATCTTCCCTAGCAAGGCTTTCTACCTGCAACTTCTCTACCCGTTTCTCTTTGAAGGGCTGTAAGGAAGCAAGAAACCTTGTTTTTTCGGCTGCACTGAACAGCTTGTAGGATCTTGGTTCCCTGACCAGGGATTGAACCTGGGCTACTGCAGTGAAAGCACTGAGGGCTAACCACTGGCCCTCCAGAGAATTCCCTGGGAAACCTTCAAACCCCGTGACTGGACTAGACAGTGTTGGTGTCTGTAAGCAGCCAACATCCAGCATCTTTTCAGTTACCTAGTGGGCAAATCTGTTAATTTTGCTTTATTTTTCTTTATGTTTAAAGAAAAAACACAAATTCACACAAATAAAACAGCTCGATAAAAAATATGAATTACCTGATAACTTTTATTCAGGAAGTGAGAGTAATTCAGAAGCAGTGCTTCGTGAGGTGTGTCAGACAATGCCTTTGTTCCCGCGTGCGCCAGGCTGCTGCCCCGGTCCTGCGCCCCCCCAAGTACCTGTGGAGACGTCTCCTGGGTGGCCCACAGGGTGATGGCGGCATCTCAGCCAGCTTTCCTTTCGCTGGGGCAGATGGCTGGCGGAGGCGCTGACGCTCCATGCTTCCGCGAGTCCCAGATCCTTGCTCTGTGTGCTGTGCTCGCCGAGAACGAGCCCAGCTCGTGTTTGATTTACATGGACAAAAACAGACTCCCCAGCGGCCAGCTTGGAAATGCTGGGGTCTGTTCCACGCAGGCCAGGATTTCCCACCCTTCCTCCTTGCCATTAGAATCTTCCAAAAAGGATGAAAACAGAACTAAACTAGAATGCCTGAAAGAAAGATACTCTGATGCACAAAAGCAAAGACATGACGTGGGGGCGGGGTGAGAGCGATAAGGACAGGAGGTTAAACTATGCAGCTACACTGCCTGTTTAGAAAGATGTTTGGAGACACACTAGATAAAAGTAAAATCCATCCAGTTCCCTTCCTTCACAAGATATTCAACGTAGTAAACAAGACTACTACATCTTGTTTGTTGTAAGCACTGTTAGTATTCAATACTTTAATGTTTATGGTGCATCACTAAAAAACCAAAATTCTATGTTTTTGCATAAGTCAAGGGAAAAATGCAGCAAATCAATACAATGGCAAAATCAGGGGGAAAACTGCAATAAAAAAAAAAGAGGTTTTAGATTAAGGGAAGAACAAATGTTTGTGGCCCTATATAGAGCTTCTGTTGCCAATCAAAAAACAAAGAATAAAACCCATCCTGACACAGGATGTTCCAAAACCCTAATTCAGAGAAAAAGACAATTTATTCTAGGTTTAATAACATGTTTATTTAGGATGGTAACAGAAGATAAATCATGCAAGAGCTCAGTAAAAACAAAAAGAGAGGAATGGCAATTGGTGCTGCCAATTAAAAAAAAAAAAAAAAGAGTAAATCATTCTGCTATCCAAAAGGGATATGAAAAAGCACGTGAATCTGAGAACAGACATGGTTGTAGTAATCTTCTGGAACTGTAAATTAAAGTCATAGGTAACCACTTGTGTTCCATTCCTCAGAGGAGTCCTAAGTTCAAACTAATGTTTCTTGCACGTCACGCTCAGACGGCAAGCAGCCCAGAGGCCCCTGGCCCCCCAGCGAGCTTTTCGACACCCTCGGAACAGTCTCAAACTGACACTGCTTAGTAGGGGAGGAAGGCAGGCACCTTTGGTGACTCTTAAACGAGACTCCATCTACATTCAGAAATTTCAAATTTTGGTAATGAAAACCTTCAGACTTGCAAGTCATCCTTACCAGCCTTGTGTAGTGTTTGCCGTCTAGGGAAGGAGTCCCACATCAGTGGGAAGCAATCTGAATGGATGTACCAAACTGGACATAGTGTCTCAGATTTCAAACAAAGATAACTGATCTTTTGGCAAAAAAAAAAAACCAACAAATAAATATAGTGGAATGCAAGTTTGATAGATGGAGGAATATATTATCTACTGACTGTCAAGGAGTACGATTTCATTGCAGACACAAAGAATCAACAATTTCAAAGAATTAAAAAAAAACCAAAACAGTTTGCACTTATTCCTCACAAAATCCTCATTTTGGAACTACCCCCAATTGAAGCTACACACTGACTTTATTAATACAGCATTAAGTTTCTTTGTGTAAAAAAATCTTTGTACATAGTAATAAAAAAAGATAAGGCAAGATGCATTAAACAGAAACCTTCTGGTTCTTTCCCTCTGGGTTCTTACAGAGCCACTGATGACTATCTGCAACAGAAGAGCTGAGTTTCCAATTTTCCGTATCAAGCATCTTGAACCTTTGCTGTGGTAAGAATTCTGTCCGAGCACCCTGAGGACAGATGCTGGTGGTGGTCTTTGGCACTTACGCGGGCAGACTGAGCTTCTTTCCCTTGAGAACTACAAGTTTAAAAACAGGGATGAAAACAAAAGGTTACTCATCCTGACATGCTTCAGCTTCCTCCTTCTCACTCCTAGAAGTTTATCATACAAGACACCACAGAGCAAGGTCCAAGGAAATGAGCTTCTGATAAGCACCAGGCATCTGACTTGGGTGTCAATAAACACAGTCCTCTGAAGTAAGAGAATGTCATATACACAGATTGGAATCTTTTAAATGTATCCAGATGCTAGCAACTGAATTTTAAAATACTAGTCAATTGAAATTGTCTTTTAATTCATGGCAGCTTTTTGTCATCGTGACTTAATCCCCTAATTAAATATACTGACACGTAACAGTTATGAAAATTTTGGATGTTAAAAAAAAAAAAGAGTTAAGATAAATATGCCCTTGTATCTAGCAATTCCACCATTAGAAATTCTACTGTATAGCCAGGATTCTTACTGGCTATTGAGTAAGCTATTCTTTACTGTACAGCCAGGATTCCTTAGCTGGGAGGTGTGAGAAGGGGGTGACAGAGGATGAGACCCTTGGATGGCATCACCAACTCAATGGATATGAGTTTGAGTAAACTCCGGGAGTTGGTGATGGACACGGAAGCCTGGCATGTGAGTCGAACATGACTGAGCACTGAAGTGAGCTGAGGATTCTTAGCCTGGGATCTGTGGTTGGGTTTCAGGGCCCCTGAACTCCTAAAACTATAAGCACGTGTTTGTGTGAATACACGTAACTGTGCATTTTTCTCTGAGCAAGGACCATGGCTTTCATCAGATTTTTGTCAAGTTCACATGTACTCTATTCATACAAAGGCAAATATATATACAATATATATACAAGGATGCTGAGTTAAACACTGGATTTTTAAGCCCAAACACCCATGAACAGGGGGCTGAATAAATAAACTATTCATAACAATAAATAATAAACATAAGACTCTACTGTTATTAAAAGTCATGAAGATATCCAGGAAAAAGTGCTGAGAGCCAGCACGAGGAGTCCCGCCCGTGGAAAAGGTCGAGAAGTTAAGGGGCCTAACAGGCAAAGGCGAGTCAGGCCTTAAGTGAGCCTCGCTGGATCTGCTCGAGCATCTACCGCCAAAACCTTTTTCTCGAAAAAGTTTATTTAGAGCTTTTATATAATAAGTCTCTTGGGCATAATAAGAGTGTTTCCATCCAAAAACCCCTCTGATGGCTTTCTAGCCTGCCTGCTGGACTCTTACAGCTGCGCATGTGATTGTTTGCGGCCTCCTGACCATGAGAGGCACAGGAAACTTAAAACATCTAGGAATGTAGGGGCTTCCAAGGAGTCAAAATCATTAGAATAGGACTGATTAAGGATTTCATTGTTGAGCCAATACTTGCTGCCAAATTTTCATATCTTTTATTTGTTGATATAGTTGGCATGTTGTAGAAAAAACAGGTAGTAGCCTTGGTATTAGCAACATTAGATCTTTGAGTTAAGTACTTTCTTTGTCATAACCCACGGCCCCTTTGTTCTACAGGAATGTAACTTTATTTAGTACTTTGAGGGTGATGCATATTAAAGAAAAAACACTTCAAGGGAAAAGGAGTTTTCTGGTTGATAGACATTTATCTAGGAAGAGAGCCATAAAAATGTTAACAGGCCTCTCGGCCAGAAGATAATGTAAACCACCTGAGACGGCCAGAAGATAATGTAAACCACCTGAGACCTTCTGTATACGGGAAGGTACGCAAAAAGAAAGCCTGGTCTCAATAAGGGTCAGGACTGCTGCCCTGCATAACTCTGCATATTCCATTATTTCTTTATGTACAACTTGGGGTATATAAGCTGCTTTTGAAAATAAAGTAGGGGGTCTGGCATTGATGCTTGGCTCCCCCATGTTGTTCTTTTCTCCCTTTTCTGGCTGAATTCTCATCTGGAACATGGAGGCTCACTGTGTCTACTTATTTGCCCTGGCTTCTAAGCCCAAGGCAGGGCACCCTCCGCTATTCAAGGGGGCACCGGTGGCCTACGTAGATGGTGCAAGTTCCCTGTCTTGGAACTTTATTGGTTTTCCACATAAACCAAGTTATTTAGCCTCTTTTCTCCACTAATTTTCCTACTACACTATTCTTCCCTAATCTCTCTTTTATCTCTGAGTAAATAAGTCTTTCCTCTCAGACTCTATCCCTGCTTCGAATTCCCTGGTGGATCCACCGGGGCTGGACCCCAGCAAAAAAGAACAAATTATACAAGAGCATGTTGAGTTTAAATCATGTATCATTAAACCATTATGTTTACTGAAATATTAATGATGATTATTTTGGAGTGGTAGGATTCTGGGTGATTGTTTTCAGAATTATTAATTCTGACTGGTTTTACAATGAAAATGTGTCATTGTAGAAAACCAATAAAATTATAGCAAAAAAAAGAAAAAAAGAGACTGAAAATCCTGACCAAGAATTCTACCTGACGGTCACTAAGATGTGCTCTGAAGCCAGTTCGCCTTCTGAGCAAATGTCAGATCAGAAGCACGATGGCCACGGGAGCCCTGGAGAGGGAAGCGGGCAGCACAGAGCCTGGCGCACCTTTCGTGATGTACAAGTAGAAGAAGTCGCAGTACAGGATGGTCTGGACAACGCCGGCCACCACGGCGATGAGGTCGAAGAAGCCCTCGAAGTAGAAGCGCCAGATCCAGTTGACGAGGTACAAGGCGCGGTAGAGCCCCAGGAAGAACAGGTAGTGGGTGGTGATGGTCTCCGCCTCCCCGGTCTTGCTGATCATGAAGAGCTGCGGCAGGATGGCCACTGACTCCAGGTAGATGGAGAAGGTCCACAAGATCTGAGGGAGAAGCCGCAGCCCCGTCAGCGCCGGCACCTGCTGCGGGCTCGCAGCAGACACTCCTGCCTCACCGTGAAGCAGCATGAAGGGAGCGGGTCTGGGCATCAGCGCCCAGGACAGAGCAGCTTTGCACTTTAATAAACCACAGAAACTTAAGCCGCATATAAAGGCACAGACCCCTGGGACAAGCGAGGTTCCCGGACACCTGACCTCCTTGGATCTCCCTCCCCGGTCTCACCAGCGCTGCACTCTTCCCTGGGCAACTGCCTGACTCCTCCAACACGATGCTTCTCCCACTCCGGATCTGGGGCCCTGAACCAGCCCCGCTCCCTCCCAGGGCGACAGGACTGGGCACTGGGGCCCTTCACCCCCTCACTACTCTTCTTCCTTTCCAGATGACATCCATCATTTCACTCTTTTCTTACTCTTCAGGCTTTTTGTGGCATGGTTAAATCAAAGGGCTAAGAAGTCAGAGTTGTAATCACGCAAGCTCTCTTCCCAACCCAGCACTTCATTCACGCCTACGGAGGAAGGGTCTGGGAGGAGTCCCTGGAGGGTTTACACCCAGGTGCCGCCGCCACCAGGGGACAACCAGTGCCTCACTCCGGATGCTTGGGGCTGGATGGAGCACTGGGGAGCACGCCACCCCACCACGTGGCGCGGTGCTGGGCACCAGGCGGGCTGCACTTCCTCAAGACAAGGAGGGCAGCAGCTTGGTGTCACAGCACTCAAGCTTGTATTCTAAAGGAGAGTCAGTAGACAGACATTCCAGTGGGTGTCTGACCTGGGTGTTTAATTCTTGTGCAGGATTTATTTACATCAAATTACAGTTGATTGCTAACCCACTCCCCACCCACGCCCCCCCAAAATACAAAACAGAATCCCATTAACTGCAAACAGGTCTATTTCCTTAGGGAACCATGCATGACTACCTAAGTAACCTCTTAACTAACCTCAAGAGGAGAGAAATCATGATTGACTAGAAATGACAGGCCGCCCACAGGGACTACCAGAAACTCCACTCGGAAAGTATCATGATTTCCATCGTAGGTTGCCTTAAATTTCATGTAGATCAGGTACACTGTGGCATAGGAGCAGGCAATGTAGATGAGCTAAGATTTAAAAAAAAAAAAAGATGCTGTGTCATCAACATATTACAATTGCTCCATTTCCCTTGGCCTTCTACATCAGCCACATATATATATACCAATTTAAATATAGAAAAATCCACCTTTGGGGGGCGTATACGGTTCCATATGTCATAAAGCCACCACCAAAATCAAGACACAGACCAGTCCTAACACCCCCTACCCCAACTCCCCCTGCTGCCGTACAGAGTCATGCCTCTGCCCAGGCCCACCCTCCGGCAAGCGCCACTGTGTTCTCAGGCCCTGCACTTTTGGCCTTTCCTAAAATTCCATTCCATAAATGGGACTGTAACAGTATGTCACCTTTCAGACCAGTTTTTTTCAGTCAACGTAACAACCTGAGATCCAGCAGTGTTGTCTGTCATGTTTATTAAGAACTGGTCCTCTTGTGTCTTTACGAAGAGGCAGCCACAGAGGTTCATCCACCCACCAGTTAGAGGACAGGTGGGCTGTTTACAGCTTGTAGGGTGGGGGATGGAGCCGCTGTGAACATCTGTACACAGGGTTTTGTGTGAACATCAGCCTTCATTTCTCCTGGGTAAAGACCTAGGAGGGGGACTGCTGGATCATACGTTAAGTATAAGTTTAACTTTATGAGAGACTGACAAGAAACGTATTTTTAATCTCTTTGTAAATTATTAGATAGTTGACTTAGAAAAGAAAATGAGCGGCAAGTTCAATACAGTTCAAAACCAAGGCATTTCCTTACAGCATGAAGATATTTCTGAGCTAGCACTTTTCCAAAGATAATATAGACAATGTAACTCATGTTACACTTTGCAATGACAGTTTTAACTCATGTTACTTTAACACTGAACATTCAGATTGTTGCTATGAAATTTCGTCTGGTAACAACAAAAGCAAAACCAAAAGTAAGTGATAACTGTACAACGCATAGCTATTCAAGGGCTTACAATTAGGTTATATGGAGTTTCATATTCAAAAGGAAAAAACTATATACTCATTTGAACCCAAGAAAAAGTCTGACATTCTGAGATTACACCAATTTTCAGACTGCAGAATTTTAGGCTCAAGAACCTATAAACACAGGCAGCTGGAGTATCAGCCACATGACCAGGTCCTACTTCGCTCTAGCCAAGTCGACTTACAAAATTTGATTTGGAAAACACTGGGGTCAATCGACGTAAAAGGAAAATGAGAACAATCTATCAAGTCCTCATATACTTCAAAACAAAGACCTGAACTGTCCCAGGCATCATGAAGTTATATTCGCAAATAGTTAACAAAATATCAAAACTGTCGACTATACCCATAATACTGAAGAGGCATCACATACACAGCCCTTCGCAACACAAAGTCAAGGAAGATTAACACCCTATACTGTTAGAGGCCTTCTCTCCACACAAAAATACATGTATATATGCTTGTGAATAAACACATAATCCATATGTATACACAAAACACACACACATCTACGTACAGTCTCCCCTGCCCCGCCCCCGGCAGAACATCCAAGTGGAGGCACAAGCTGGCCAGGGGCTCGCTCCCCAGCCCCCCACCCACAACCAGCCCTGATGCATCCACCAAGGCTTCGCAGCCACTGAACAAAGGAGCTCTTTTTCTCCTCTCTCCCATGTTGCCATTGAAAGTAAGAAGCCACGAGCACATAAAACCCGGCTCTCATGGCCCTGATTTTCAGGATTATGTTTGGAAGCCAACAATTAAGCAAGTAAGGATTCCTGAAAGCTAGGCATCCTGAGAGGGAGGGGAGGGGAGGGGATTCCTGCTCACACACCTCTGACAGCTAGTTTTAACTTGCTTGGACAATAAGCAAGGACACAGCCACTTCTAAGGAAGCGAATTCCTGATGAATTCCCATCACTTAGTAACGAAGAATGGAACAACTCTAGGTAACTCGAATGTGCGGTCCAGCNAACGCATAGCTATTCAAGGGCTTACAATTAGGTTATATGGAGTTTCATATTCAAAAGGAAAAAACTATATACTCATTTGAACCCAAGAAAAAGTCTGACATTCTGAGATTACACCAATTTTCAGACTGCAGAATTTTAGGCTCAAGAACCTATAAACACAGGCAGCTGGAGTATCAGCCACATGACCAGGTCCTACTTCGCTCTAGCCAAGTCGACTTACAAAATTTGATTTGGAAAACACTGGGGTCAATCGACGTAAAAGGAAAATGAGAACAATCTATCAAGTCCTCATATACTTCAAAACAAAGACCTGAACTGTCCCAGGCATCATGAAGTTATATTCGCAAATAGTTAACAAAATATCAAAACTGTCGACTATACCCATAATACTGAAGAGGCATCACATACACAGCCCTTCGCAACACAAAGTCAAGGAAGATTAACACCCTATACTGTTAGAGGCCTTCTCTCCACACAAAAATACATGTATATATGCTTGTGAATAAACACATAATCCATATGTATACACAAAACACACACACATCTACGTACAGTCTCCCCTGCCCCGCCCCCGGCAGAACATCCAAGTGGAGGCACAAGCTGGCCAGGGGCTCGCTCCCCAGCCCCCCACCCACAACCAGCCCTGATGCATCCACCAAGGCTTCGCAGCCACTGAACAAAGGAGCTCTTTTTCTCCTCTCTCCCATGTTGCCATTGAAAGTAAGAAGCCACGAGCACATAAAACCCGGCTCTCATGGCCCTGATTTTCAGGATTATGTTTGGAAGCCAACAATTAAGCAAGTAAGGATTCCTGAAAGCTAGGCATCCTGAGAGGGAGGGGAGGGGAGGGGATTCCTGCTCACACACCTCTGACAGCTAGTTTTAACTTGCTTGGACAATAAGCAAGGACACAGCCACTTCTAAGGAAGCGAATTCCTGATGAATTCCCATCACTTAGTAACGAAGAATGGAACAACTCTAGGTAACTCGAATGTGCGGTCCAGCAGCACTGGCAAGCTAGTCATCTGCCCAGGGTTGCCTGCTTCCCTGCCAGAACCAGGGGTGCTGCCTGCCGCCTGCAGCCCTCAGTGTGCCCTGGGGGTGCTCAGGGCAAGTGCAAGTTCAACGCCGGCAGAGCGGACCCAGATCGCATGAAGCGTGGCATGTGTACCGCCCACACAGTGCATAAGAGGCTAGGTGTATGCAATTACGCTGCATTTTGAGAGCCACACATTTGTCTTCCTGAGAGTCAGGGAAACTGACACCAAGGGTGGCATGGATACTAGCACTTGGGACGAGTTAAAGGCTTAGAAAACCATGTTAAGTGAACTACGGTGTAGACGTGGCTTAAACACGGCAAAGGCGACACGCGGACGCACGCCCAGGCCCCACAGAGAGGTGGGAGCAGGCGGGGCAGCCCGAGCCCGCCTGCTCCTCCTTGTCCTGAACCAACCTGCTGGCCTTTCCCAGGGACCCTGTCATTTCCCACTGCTTGAAAACCTAACAGTCACTCCTCTTTCTCTGAAGGTTTTCCAGAGCTTCAGAAGTTTATCACAGCTGAGGAACTTAAGACCAAGAAATCTCTAAGTGCAAAGTGCTTTAATTAAATAGATACTGCTTTGATACAGGAAAAAATATGCTTAATGGTAACTATTCCGAGCTTTACGTACTAGGTGGTCTCAAAAGGCTTACACAGACAACAGCACATCTAGGCATTATTCTTGAAGATGCTAATTAACTGCAGAGGTGACATAAGTTCAACAGTCTCCACAGGTCTGTGAATTATGGACCAAACACACTCCACTGGGTGCCACACCATACCTTCATAGACGTATTATATAATGAAATAAATGAAGTAAAAAGATCCAGGTAACGAGTTGTGAAGACCAGTGCAAACAGAAGCTGGCTTTTCCCAGAAATACCTGAAGAAACAAAAGCAAAGTGTTAGAAATACAGCAAGAGCTCCGTGATTCTTGAAGCTGACACCAGGAAGGGACTGAAGGAACGCGGGGCACCAGGCGCCAAAGCCACGGGCTGGGGTGACCCCAAACGCACGAGAGCAGTTTCAATCTTCCTTCCCCTCATCATCCTTGAACAGACAAGGAGATGAGGAACCAAGTGGGGGCCTGCTTCAAGGTAAAGTCTGAGCAGTAATCCCCCTGGCTTGGCCTCCTACGGTGACTTCTGGGAGGCAGCTTTACTTGGAGGAGATAAAAACTTAAAAAAGTTATCTTAGATGAACCACACAACCAAACTCAAGACTCACACAAACATGCTCCTGGATGCTGTGGCAACAAGAAGGTGGACACCTACTAGCCTTCCAAAGCAGCACCTTTTAACATCTTCAAACTCCTCCTCCCTCCAGTCACCACTCCCTCCTCCCTCCGAGCCAGTTTGGAGCGCAGGGACACTCAGTCAAGATGATGACGTCACCTGCCAGGTCACCTGTCATCTGGATTTGGCCAAATAGTTATGTGATAACATCTGTGCACTGTGGGTTTCAGATGTTGAAGAGCGATTTTTTGAGGAAAGTGAATCTCAGTAGGTGTCAGGACTCATCCACCCTTATCTACATTGTAAACTTCACATCATTAGACAGTTAAGCAAGTTAGTATTTAGTGGAAATGTCACTGCACCCAAGTCATTAGCAATATTCTTCCAGAAGGTGAAAATCATATTGTTTTATTAAATGATATTTTACAAACAGTACTACTGTCCAAAATGATTTTACAGCTTGTTGAAGCAAAAAGCCTAGCTCTGAGGACGTTATTTTTGTGGAGGAATAAATGCAGTTCCACCCTATTCACAAAAATAAACTAGGAGAAACTGAAGAAACAGCAGTCTCTATCTCTCTGGATCCATCAGTAGTGGCCAATTTCAAGGGCCAAAGGTGGAGATACAGATACAGAGAATAAGCGTGCCCCTTTTAGTCTTCTCCTCAGTGACAGGGAAGTTTCTTTTTTTCTTATCACAGATCAATGTTCCAAAGGAGAATCAATGAGACTGTTGACACAGAGAACATGCGAGAGAAGACAAGATGGGGAAGAGGACCGGGAGGCATGCGCTTCAAGTCTGACGACTGTGGAAGCCTTGCAGAGAAAGTCCCTGCTTATTTTCTACGTGGTTCTTTCCCATATTTTAAGTTAAAAAATGACAGAATACATACAGGCAAGTTTCGTTGTAAAGGGTTTATTCTCCTGAAAATTTGGAAGCCAGGTAAACTGAAATTTGCCCTTGTTTTCAGAATTCCTAGACTAAAAATCAGGGACTGGCATATCGCTTTTATCACCCCCCTTTGATGCAACCCAATTCCCATCAAAGTCATCCTTGAAGACATTCTCCCTTGGCGCTTATTCATCCAGCAAGTACAGAAGGTCCACTTCACGAGGCTGCTGCCCAGCTCCTGTGGCAGCGCTTACAAACCACCCTGTGGTCATTTGGTCACCCGTCTCCCTCCCCTCCAGAGCCCCACCGTGTGTGCACGCACACACATGCGCACAGGCACACACACACACGGGATCTGACACACATCAGGGCCCAGAAAATACCTGATGAATGAATGAACAAATGGAAAAAAAAAAAACAAAAAAAAAACGGCAATTCAATTATATTCATGTCATGGGGGTAAACTCATTTTGTGGTATTTTGAGATAAGACTTCCAAAGAGTTTTTAAGTCATACTGTGTCCCTGACTGTAAATAGGTGCGTGCTCCGGGCTCTGCCCTAATTTACCGCCTGCCAGAGGGTGGGGCAGAGAAGGGCACAGGTGGCATGTGGCCTGCAGCTTGTCCTGTGGTGTAAAACCTGGGCGGGAACCACCATGCTGGAGACCTGAGCGCTGTGTGCCCACACAGTTCTGCCCGATTCTTCCCGGCCTGGATCCCGAAGAGCAGGCAGCAGCTTTCCCCTTTAACACAGAAAACCTGTCTGTCTTCTCAGGAAGGTGGGGATCCCAGCTGAAGACAGAGCGGGCAGGACAGGAATCTCCTTTTGGGGACACTTGCTATGAAGCGGGAGGCGTGCCCACATTCAGTTCCCAGGTTGAGACTGAAGGATACGAAGGCCACAGTAACAAGCTCTGGAGACCACTCACTCTCCGCTGTTCTGTAACAAATGTACTGCACCTCCACACCAGGGAGCACCTCCACATTAGGGAGCACCTCCACACCAGGGAGCACCTCCACACCAGCGAGCACCTCCACACTAGGGAGCACAACTCCTAAAACGGAAACCAATCATCACACACACCACCATCCCCATCTTCACCCACTGGGCCAAGCGAAGGTTAATGAGCGCCTCCAACTAAGCATTCCAGTGTACATGACCTTAAATTCTGCTGCAGGTTAAGAGCTGCATTTCTCATATTTCCATTGGTTTACAGAACAAAACCCTCAACCAGATGGACAAGCCTGTGAACTGTTTCTTCCTGCCAACACTGGATGCACCCAAGCACCACAGGTCAGAGCAGCAGGAAAACCTGCAGGCAGCACTCACCCAGCAGCCCGGGCACCAGGTGCCGACCCACTGCCTCCAAGGTTCCAGATGCTCTCCTAACGGCCACCAACACCCTAGCACATGGCTCAGCAGCTGGCCTACAGCACAGCTCCTGTGAGCAGGGGAAGGGGCTGTGGAGTCAGAAGGTGTGGGTTCAAGCTCAGCTCTGAGTGCACCAAGTCACACAGGGTCGTTACATACTTGGCCCCCCCAAACCTCTTTCTGCACCTGCCAAACGGGGCAAAGTATGGGCCTGTTGGAAAAAGCGTTTTTTCGATAGCTGCCATGCTTGTGCGTGCTTAGTGACAGCTCTGACTACGTGCTGCTTTGCCACCTTTTCCTGTTTTCAGCAAAATCCATGCTATTTTATCAAAAACACCAACTGGGCCCACGTACCTGGAATAAAAAGCAAAAGAACCTTGTAAACACCCCTCCCACCTCCACTTTAAACACAACGTTCCAGGCTTTTTTAACGCCCTTTTCTCTGTACGTGTACTCACACGTTTGCCCCTTAAAATGGGCCATTATCTCTTCGTTCACAACTTGCTTTCTCAGCTCAATATTTCAGACGCATCTTCTCCTGTTAACACGGCTACCTTATTCTTTTTGATGGCTGCATAGTGTTCTGTGGTGTGAATGTCCCAACATTTGTGTGACCCCTCCACACAAGTGGACATCTGGGTTGTGTACAATTTTTGTTCTTGTAAATGCTCCATGAATATCTTTGTATCTATAAACAGTGTTCCATATTTATTTAGGTAAAATAAACACCTTGATACCTATATTTAGCTCGTTCACCTACATGACAAGTTCTGTAGTTCAAATTCCCTAGAAATGCTGATAAAATATATGAACACTTTAACTTTTGAAACAATGTCAAATTTCTCCTACATAGGCTGTGCCAATTTACATGTTCACACCACCAGATGAGAATACTCTTTGCTTTACATCCCTGCTTACATCAAGATGTTGTAAACCTCTGACTTTTCCCCAGCCTGTTGCAAACGATGGCATGCACTGCTCTTTTCACACCCACACTGCTAACTACTACTGAGGCAGGGCATTCTTTCACTCTTAACTGGCCTTCTGTTATTCTTCTATAAACTGCCAGCTTCACTCATTTACCTATCAGGGTGTGTTGTTTTTTTTTTTTTAATTTGGAGGAATAATTAACTAAATTAATTTAAAATTAAACCTTAATTTTAAGATGGATAATAACCTTCTGCCACTTAGATATATTGCAGATTATTTCTCTCAATTTATTGTCCCTTGACTATGATGATATTCTGAATTAGGATGGTAATTTGGGGAGGCGAATCACCCTGTCTGCTCTCCTCTGCTCGGTCCTATCCAGGACCAGGCATGGTATAAACATGCATTCAGGACGCTTCTGTGTCCATCAGCGAAGTCGCATACTTTGCCCATGGAGGTTTCATACCCTCCTTGCTGTGAAATCAGGGGAGCCTTCCCCAGGGTCTTTCTCGCCACTTCACAACCATAGTGTTTACTGCCTACGTGGTTTGATATCCTGTATTTTTATCTTTTTATATAGATCTTATTTCAGCTAAATTGCAGCTTTCTTGAGAACAGAAACTTTGACAGTGGCAAGCTGCTGCTCAGAACTGTGTCCCCAGTGCCTTGTGGCCACAGAGTGGGCGGTCAGTAAGTAAGAGCCACGATTACTCAGGAGCTTGGCACTCCAAAGAGCAGAGGCGATAGCTGCTACAAAGAGGGAGCAAGGAACGGGAGGCAAAAGCTTCCTGGAGTATTCAGAGACGATAAAAGGAGAGGTGTTTTCCTTGTACTTCAAAAATATAAACTGTCACGTCGAGGATGTACGCTACAGCATTGGAAACTACACTCAGCAGTTTGTAAGAAACTCTAAGGGAGAGACTGAAAAAGAGCGCACACGCACACACACACACCTGAACCACTTTGCTGTACACTGGAAACCAACACAACACTGTGAATCAACCACACTTCAATAAACAACAACAGAGGAACCTCCCCCAATCTGGAGGAGCCACTACAAAATAAACAAATGCCAGTTCACTGCATACCACTTAAGACAATTTAAGAGGAAATATATCAAAGCCTAAAATTTAAGCACACTTCAGAGCCAAAAAAATGGCTGCTTTTTGTAAATCAGACACATTCACTGCAAATAAACTACTCCTAATAAAATTCAAACTATAAAGGCCACACATACGCATACAGACACTATACAATTACAAGAAGCGCAGGGACACTGCACACTGCTGTCAAGTTCAGGAGGATGAAAACCTGCAACTCACACGACAACAGTGAACAACCACCTAAGTGACAGGCAGAGGAGAGAAAGGAAGGACCAGGGTGCAAGGCTGGGAGCCTTAAGCTCAGAAGAATCCATCAGCAGCTTAAGCCCACTGGACACAGCACTACTAACTATCAGCCTACAGGAAAATGCAGACAGGAAGTTCATCACCTACAAACCAAGGGGTGTTCCCCCAACACTCCCCAGGTCCATGTTTGGGACACTGTGGATCCAGCTGCACTCAGAGCTCAGGAAGACGAGGAACTCACATTTCATTCATCCCTCCATCATGACATTGCAGACAGTGGAGAAGGCCATTTCTAACAAAACCAAGATCAACTCCCCAGCCTCCACTTTAAAAGGCCCTTTGTGGCTGTTGTTCTGGAATTAGACGGTCAAGAAAGCAGAATTTTCCTCATTGAACTGCCTCATCCCTAATCCTAAGGGGACAAAGCCTCGTGGCCCTATGGTTGCAGCTCTGTTCCAAATATGGGCCAAAATCCTAAAATGAATCCCAAGACCAGTATTTTCAAAGTGAGAAACACAACCTGAATGTACATGTCTCCTATTCCAGTTATTTGAGAAACTCATCAAATTCTTACCCCTTCAAAAGTCCCTAAACAACTTTAAACTAGGATAGAAAAACAAGGCAGCTACTCAAATCCAGAATTTAATTCTGAATAAATGATCTTGGTGACTTAGATTTGTATAAGGCTAGAAAATCTCACATGTAAGAACGAAAATGATCCTAAGTCTGACAACGAGGATAGTTTAGTAACTATTGGAATACCAAGCAAACATACACAAATTTAACTCACCTATTTATCTTCCTTATTTCGGCTTAAGTATTTTATATTTTCCTAAATACTCCTAAATCTCCCAAATGAAAATAGTGAATGTCAAAAAACAACAAAACAGCAAACCCTTTCACTTTCTCTTATTACCCAGAGCTTCCTTGAGAATTCCATTTTCAGCATTGTACTAACTTCCCCCCAATATCTTAGTTTAGATCCATGTTTAGATCTTAGTTTAGTGTGCTTCAATATTAAATGCCTTGACAGAGAAGGGGATTCTGAGGAACATATAAAAGACTCATACAAAGACTTTGGAGCAAAAATAACAATTAAAAGTAACATTTCTGGTGATGGGGTGGGCAAAATGGGTGAAGGTAGTCAAAAGGCACAAACTTCCAGTTAGAGGATAAATAAAACTTTGGGGATNATACAATTACAAGAAGCGCAGGGACACTGCACACTGCTGTCAAGTTCAGGAGGATGAAAACCTGCAACTCACACGACAACAGTGAACAACCACCTAAGTGACAGGCAGAGGAGAGAAAGGAAGGACCAGGGTGCAAGGCTGGGAGCCTTAAGCTCAGAAGAATCCATCAGCAGCTTAAGCCCACTGGACACAGCACTACTAACTATCAGCCTACAGGAAAATGCAGACAGGAAGTTCATCACCTACAAACCAAGGGGTGTTCCCCCAACACTCCCCAGGTCCATGTTTGGGACACTGTGGATCCAGCTGCACTCAGAGCTCAGGAAGACGAGGAACTCACATTTCATTCATCCCTCCATCATGACATTGCAGACAGTGGAGAAGGCCATTTCTAACAAAACCAAGATCAACTCCCCAGCCTCCACTTTAAAAGGCCCTTTGTGGCTGTTGTTCTGGAATTAGACGGTCAAGAAAGCAGAATTTTCCTCATTGAACTGCCTCATCCCTAATCCTAAGGGGACAAAGCCTCGTGGCCCTATGGTTGCAGCTCTGTTCCAAATATGGGCCAAAATCCTAAAATGAATCCCAAGACCAGTATTTTCAAAGTGAGAAACACAACCTGAATGTACATGTCTCCTATTCCAGTTATTTGAGAAACTCATCAAATTCTTACCCCTTCAAAAGTCCCTAAACAACTTTAAACTAGGATAGAAAAACAAGGCAGCTACTCAAATCCAGAATTTAATTCTGAATAAATGATCTTGGTGACTTTGATTTGTATAAGGCTAGAAAATCTCACATGTAAGAACGAAAATGATCCTAAGTCTGACAACGAGGATAGTTTAGTAACTATTGGAATACCAAGCAAACATACACAAATTTAACTCACCTATTTATCTTCCTTATTTCGGCTTAAGTATTTTATATTTTCCTAAATACTCCTAAATCTCCCAAATGAAAATAGTGAATGTCAAAAAACAACAAAACAGCAAACCCTTTCACTTTCTCTTATTACCCAGAGCTTCCTTGAGAATTCCATTTTCAGCATTGTACTAACTTCCCCCCAATATCTTAGTTTAGATCCATGTTTAGATCTTAGTTTAGTGTGCTTCAATATTAAATGCCTTGACAGAGAAGGGGATTCTGAGGAACATATAAAAGACTCATACAAAGACTTTGGAGCAAAAATAACAATTAAAAGTAACATTTCTGGTGATGGGGTGGGCAAAATGGGTGAAGGTAGTCAAAAGGCACAAACTTCCAGTTAGAGGATAAATAAAACTTTGGGGATGTAACATACAGTGGGGACTATAGTAAACAAGACTATTGCATATTGGAAAGTTGCCAGGAAAGTAGATCTTAAAAGCTTTCACAAGAGAAAACAAAAGTCGCTATGTGTGGTGATGGGTGTTAACTAAATTTACTGTGGTAATCATCTCCCAATACATATATCAAATCTGTATGTTGTACACCTAAAACGAATGCAATCTTATACGTCGATTATATCTTGATAAGGCAGGGATTAAAAATAACATTTCCTAGGGAATTCCTTGGTGGTCCAGTGGTCAGGACTTCACCTAACAATGCAAGGGGTGCAGGTCAGAACCCTGGTTGGGAAGCTAGGATCTCTCATGTCTCAGGGCCAAAAAACCAAGACATAAAACAGAAACAATACTGTAACAAATTCAATAAAGACTAAAATGGTCCACATAAAAAAATCTTAAAACAACATTTTCTGAGTACAGAAAGAAATGACCTGAACTACTGAGCTGGCATCAAATGCCTACACCAAAACTACACAGACCAAATAGACATTTATGCAAATCTTTCACTGTGAGTTACTCCTTGCCTGTACACCAACCCTGGCTCTAACAGTAATCTCACCACCCTGTGCCTCAGTTACCTCCTCTAGGGAATGGGGGCAAGGGCACGCCCTTCATAAGGTTATTTCAAGGACTATGAAAAAAAGTGTTAGTCATGTCTGACTTTTTGCGACCCCTTGCACTGTAGCCCAAGAGGCTCCTCTGTCCATGGCACTCTCCGGGCAAGAATACTGGAGTGGGTTCCACTCCCTTCTTCAGGGGATATTCCCAACCCAGGGATCAAACTCAGGTCCACAGCATTGCAGGCAAATTCTTTACCTTCTGAGCCACCAAGGACGACGTGGGATGAGCCAGATAAGGCATTTACCTCACTACCTAACACACAGCAAGCACTTAAACAGCAGCTCTCACAACCGCTGAAATGACTTCGCAGTCATTGGCTGAAATTACTTTGCTGTCACTGGAAACACAACTGAACCTCTCGGAACTATGCATAAATTGCGAGATCATCTCCAAGCCAAACACACTGGTTTCAGTACGTGGACTTTGTAACATCCATTTTGACTGCTCAAAGGTCTTTTTTGGTTCTTCTTACTTCCTGGATCTCAGCTGTGTTCCAGGGAGACAGGTAAGGCCTGAAGACTACAGCCAAAGAGGCGGTGGTGTTATTCTAGAGGCGAAAATAGGGAGAAATCCATCAGGTACATAGAATTCTCTGCCACCCAGGTCATGTGGGACTCCCATCTTTTACTTACTGTCTCTGCAAAAATTAAGTTATTTCATTCTCCAAACGTTTATTACACTGAGGGCATGGCATAAGAAATCATTTAAAAATTCGCCGTTCTTAAGCTCTTAGGGCTAACGAAACGCAAAACCCTGCAAGGACTAGCTGAGAAAAATGGGTCTCACTGCCTCCCAGCAGCGTGTGCATGAAACGTGTACTCGAGAGGAGGAGCCGGCAACTCACTGGTGACGTGGAGTGAGGGATTACAGGAGACCACAGGAGACCTCGGCGGGACCCGGCGGCGCGCCGCAGGTCTAAGAAAAACCGTTATTAGATGGAGGCGCTCAGAGGAGTTTTGACAAACTAGATCGTCCCTCAAAGCAGTATTAACCGCCCCAAGAAATTCGGTTAGAGATCTCCCCACAGGTCCCTCCCGCGGTAGGCGCGATCCGGGACCCGAGGGCTGGGTTGAAGCCGATGGGACTCTAAAGGACAGGCCTGTCCGGGCACCTTCACCGAAAGGCCGGTCCTCCGATGGGCAGGGTGGGGAGCGGGGTGACCTCTCCCCACGTCCGCCCCACCTCCCGGGTTGGGTCGGCTGCCACGTCAGGCCCAGCGCCACGGTTCTGACGGTCCCCTGCCCATCCTCCTCCTGCGCGTCCCATTGATTCGCAGGCTCCCCGCACCTGGGGACACCCCTCCCTTCCTAACCAGGAGCGAGGAGAAGGGCCCACTGAAGCCAGGGGCGCCGGGGACCGGCGTGCTGGACCCCTCACCCCGCAGGCAAACTTTTCAGATCCAACAAGGGCCCGCGCGGTCCACCTGGCGCCTCTCTGGCCCCCGACAGCTCAAGTTCGCAGCCGACCAAGTGCAGAGCCAGGCCCAGCTCCCGACACCGCGCCCCGGCCCGAGCTCCTACCCACAAGGGCCGCAGGCTCCCCTCGGGGCCCGGCCACCGGCCAGCCCGGCCGAGGGGGGTGTGTCGGGCCTGCGCAGGCCTGCAGGCCCTGGGGCGGCCGAGGTCGCCTGGTCCTCCCAGGGACCCGGCCCTGCGCCCGAGCCTCTCCCGGGCCTCGCCCGCCGCTCACCGGCGCAGGAGCGCGTCTTCCAGATTTTCAGCAGCAGGATGACGATGGCCGCCAGGTGGGACAGGTCCCCGGTCAGCCGGAAAATGTTCATGGCGGCGGCGGCGGTCTGCGCGGCGGCCCCAGGCTCAGCGGCTCAGGGAGCGGCGGCAGCGGCGGCCCCTGAGAGGAAGCGGCGAAGATGGCGAGAGCGGGCGCGACGTGGCCAGGGACGTGGCCGAACTGCCGGCGCGCGCGCAGAGCAGCTTGGGAGGGCGGGCTACCGCCAGGCCCCGCCCCGGCCCCGCCCCTTAAAGGGGACACTCCGAGCGCAGGCTGGGAGAGAGCGCAGCTGCCGGGCTCGCTCTTTGGGACTCTTGACTCCTTGCCAACTTACCCCTGCCGGGTTTCCGGCTTCCCCAGGGGTGCCAGCTATTTCCTTTAACTTTTGAAATGACACTCCCTTGTGAGGGTTTTTTTTCCCCCTCCCACTGATCTTAAGAGCTCTATCAGTTCAGTTCAGTTCGGTCGCTCAGTCGCGTCCGACTCTTCGCGGCCCCATGGACTGCAGCAGGCCAGGCCTCCCTGTCCATCACCAACTCCCGCAGTTTACTCAAACTCACGTCCATTAAGTTGGTGATGCCATCCAACCATCTCATCTTCTAACGTCCCCTTCTCCTCCCGCCTTCAATCTTTCCTAGGATCAGGGTCTTTTCCAATGAGTCAGCTCTTCGCATCAGGTGGCCAAAGTATTGTAGCTTCAGCCCCAGCATCAGTCCTTCCAATGAATATTCAGGACTGATTTCCTTTAGGAGGGACTGGTTGGATCTTCTTGCAGTCCAAGGGGCTCCCAAGAGTCTTCTCCAACACCGCAGTTCAAAAGCATCAATTCTTCGGTGCTCAGCTTTTTTTATGGTCCAACTCTCATCTCTATACGTGTAATGTCTGCTTTTTTAATATGCTCTATAGGTTTACTGTATACAAATGTATGAGAGGGGGAAAAATTGATGTGATTGCATCTCTCAAAATAAGATGGATATTGGGGATATTGGGAAGGGTGCGGTTTATGCAGGAGTCTAAAGATTTTATCATTCTGAGGACTCTGAGACAGTGTGCAAAATTAGGTTAGAAAATGAATATTTCTGTAGGATGTGAAAATCACAAGAAATTTCTAATGGGATGAAGCTGATAAACAGGATATGGCTGCATAATTTACAGAACTCAGTGCAAAATGAAAACATGGGTTCCTCAATTGTTCAAAAGCAGATAAAAAGTGCTATTAGAGGTACTGAAATGTAAAGGTTTCCCCTTTATTTTGCATTTTCTCTCGACTTGTTTCCTGTTTGCTATTTAATGTCATTCTAAGAAAAGAAAAAAAGAAATTTCAAAATTATGGTCATGAATTTTACCGTTTGCCTTTATATTGCATCGTATCATTTTTGACGGCAAATATCAGAGCATATAACACAGATGCAGAATGGAGTGTGGGTCCAAGAAAGCCCATGATTAGTTTGGGTTTTGGACCTGGATCCCACGCAGCAGACCTGGCATTGGAGGCCCCATTAGTGGAGGGGAGCACAGACACCCCCTGGCAGAAAGTAGTGATCAAATTATGAAAACTCTCACTGGTAGTGGACTGGGACGGGGTAACTGTGGGAGAGAACATTCGACTGAATGTGGGATGTATCAGTCAGTGAATCGTATACAGAAAATAGTAGAGCCAAGGACAGCGGAATGGTCTGGCTGCTACCAAGAGCTACCGACACTCAACATGAGTGTCATTCATGAAACGTTCAGGACAAGCAACAGTCCCTTAAAGGCAGGCTGCTGCTGCTGCTGCTGAGTCACTTCAGTCGTGTCTGACTCTGTGCGACCCCATAGACGGCAGCCCACCAGGCTCCCCCATCCCTGGGATTCTCCAGGCAAGAACACTGGAGTGGGTTGCTATTCCCTTCTTCAACGCATGCAAGTGCAAAGTGAAAGTGAAGTCGCTCAGTCGTGTCTGACTCCTAGCCATCCCGTGGACTGCAACCTACCAGGCTCCTCCGTCCATGGGATTTTCCAGGCAAGAGTACTGGAATGGGGTGCCATTGCCTTCTCCGAAAGGCAGGCTAGAAAGCCAATAAGCCTCCCTGACTGTCTGCAAAGAAGTCCTCCCGCCCTGCAGAAGGAGGGGGAGTCAGGGCTCAAGCCTGAACCTTCATAGGTCCAGCTCTGGGGCTGAACTTGAATGAAAATTTCGATGCACCCAGTTGGTGTGAACTATTAAGATGGCTTCCAGAAGACTGGAGAAAATGATGAATGAGGTCAAAATGCTAGGATGTCAGGGTGTAGTGGGAATTCCTAATAAGGTACTTTCACAGCCTTGAAAAATTCCACAGAAATAGCACCTGGAAAAACGGCATATATTAAGAACTGTGTTAATGATTATCTTTCATGTTTTTCTTAGAATAATAGCCTTGTTATGAACCCCGAGACCAGACCCAGAAGGGAGTATGACTGGGGTCGTGAAAGCATGGACCTTGAAACACTGGGTCAGGGGTCAGGCATGAACGCTGCCGTGTACTTGCTGATTGTTCTTGAGACTAGCCCAGAAGGGGATGGCCTGGGGTAAAAACAAGGACATCTGGACTATGTCAGTGTAGTGTCTTGAAAAAGATAAGACCAAAGAAATTCTTGTGGCTAGAATCAGAACTAAAAGCTGGACTCAGAGTGGACTCTGCACCGCAGTCCAGTAGAGGCTGCAGGTCCCCTGACCCATGGCACCAGATTTCGTGTTTTGTCTTCATTCTCATCACTTGCTCCTGGACCATTAGGGCAATATCAGGGCAGACGGTGGGGATGGGATTTTGTCCTGCAGGAGAACCCAGAGGACGCACCCTTCATTGAGGCCTAAATTCAGTTGTCCTCAAACCTGGATGTGCATTTGAAGCCTGCAGAGGGCTTGCTGAGACCCAGATGGCTGGCCCATCTCCAGTGTCTGACTCAGTGGGTCTGCGGTGGAGCCCGTCAGTATACTGCTGGGCCAGGGATGGTACTTTGAGAACCCAGCCAGGGGGACATCTGTGCCCCTCATAGTGATGACTCTCCTCCCCTTGCCAGGCTAATGACAGGAGGAGCTGTCGTTAGAGAGCAACAGGGATGGTAGAGTCCAGCAAGAGAGGCCAAAAGTCAGGGGGGTCACCATGAGCACCATGACTGATCAAATCATCAAGGCTGGTGTGGTGGCCAAGAGGCCTGATCCACAGGCAGTTATGGAGAAGATTCAAGAACGTGGTGTTCCCAGACGTCCTTGGTGGTCCAGTAGATAAGAATCTGCTTGCCAATCCAGGGGACTCGGGTTTGATCCTGGGTCCCAGAAGATTCCACGTGCTGTGGAGCAGCTTAGTCGATGCACCACAACTTTTGAGCCCAGATGCTGTAATTATTGAAGCCTGCCTGCCTACAACCTGTAGGCTGCACGACAGTGGAAGCCACCAGAAAGGCAGAATGAGAAGCCCGTGCACTGCAGTGAAGGGCAGGCCCTGCTCACTGCAACTAGAGAAAGGCCTTGAGAAGCAACAAACACTCAGTGCAACCAAAAATAATTTAAAAAAAAAATCTGCCTGCCAATGCAGAGAACGTGGGTTTGATCCTGGGACTAGGAAGATCCCACAGGTGGCAGAGCCACTAAGCAAGCCCACAAGCTGCAACTCCTGAGCCCGTGTACCTAGAGCCCGTGCTCGGCAACAAGTCAGCTTACACCCACATTTCCTGCCCACAGAGCTTTGTTGACACCACGTGCTGAGAGCTGACTGACTGCTTGATCTACCAGCATAGGAGCCCACGTCATACTACAGCCTGATGGAGGGTCTACTCCTCAGCAGAGGAGGTGATGGGGAGTGGGCCCATGACCTGTTGGCAATACTACATGCCACACTACCCAGAAGCTGCCAGCTAGGAGTGACATGATGGCACAGCCCGTGGAAGGCACAGCTGACATGCCAGCTCGCGCTCAGCAAGCCGGGGTGCGACACCCCAGGACAATGCAGGCCCAGAGCCCTCTGCCTGGCGCTGTTCCTCACGAGGAAGAGTGTGTGGCCTGGGCACCAAGGTGTGGAAGCTGGAGTGGTCCCGTGTGTCATGTCTGTTGCTGGGTAACATTACCTCCAAACCTAGCATCTGAAAATAGCGAGCATTCATTCTCTCACAGTTTCAGTGGGTCAGGAGTCTGGTTGCAGCTCAGCTGAGGGTCTCTGGGCCAGGGATTCAGCGATCAAGGCATTGACCAGGACTGTGATGGTCTTAAGGCCTGAGTGGAGGATGACTGAGGACGATCAGCTTTCAAGCTCACTGATGTGGTCATTGGCAGGCCTTGGGCCCTTGCTGGCTGTTGGCAAGAAACATCTGTCCTCTGCCACATGGGCCTCACCCTCCAGCAGCTAGACCACGGCAACCGGCTTCTCTTNTCAAGCTCACTGATGTGGTCATTGGCAGGCCTTGGGCCCTTGCTGGCTGTTGGCAAGAAACATCTGTCCTCTGCCACATGGGCCTCACCCTCCAGCAGCTAGACCACGGCAACCAGCTTCTCTTTAAGCACACAGGTGAGAAAGAGGAGATGCTCAAGGCAGAAGCCATGGTCTTTCCATCACCTGATCTTGGAAAGGGACAGCCCACCACTTCTGGTGCTGGAACTCCGGGCTCTGCGGGGCTAGAATCCTCATCCCCAAAGCGGGAACACGTCCACCAAGGGACACAAAGAGTCCAATAGGATGGTGAGCCACAGCTGCTGCCCAGGCACTTTGGGCTTCTTGTGTGCAGAGACCACCTGGCAAGGAGAAGAGTCCCACTTTGATAGGGAAATTGACCCCGATGCCAAGAGGAGGGAGGTCAGCTGCTGCTCCATAAAATTCAGGTGATCTAGTAATACGCAGAGCTTCCTGAGAGTCCTTTGCACAATTATGACCACAAATGAATGGACACAGTAACTTCAGTCTGACTCAGCCACTGGGAGCTGCTTCATCGGAGGTCCTGCCCATCCCAGGGCAGCCATCCTCAGCCGCTGAGCATAAAGAGGCTGCCCCTCGGCTCACAGAGGATGCTCCAGTGGACATGCTTCCTCCGGAACGTCCCACCTGCTGGGCTGAGGCTATGTCAGGCCTGTGTCAGCATTCACATATTCTCTCCTTCCTCTCCCAGGGCGCGATCCCCAGTCAACCTCTGGCACCCCAGGCTCTGTCTCAGTGTTGGCCTCCAAGGGCGGGGTGCTGTGGGACAGGTCTTTATCTGACCTGACCTCTGACCCCACACCTGCCCCAGGTGAGATGGTACCGGCATGCCTGGGGACCATTCGGACACTGAGACAGCTAGCAATTACAGGGCTGGGCATGGACAGGACTGTGGGTCCTCTAATGTGTCCGGCTAAGCCTAAGTGACAAGTTTCCTCCATTTAGCTTCCCCTTGCCGGCGCGCGGAAATGCCCAGGGCCCGCTCCCTGAACAGGTAGACTGAGGGAGTAGGACGTGGAATGGAGTCAGGCATCTTAACCGATTGTGGTTCAAATATCTCACTTCTGCAAAATTTGTGAAAACACAGGATGCTGGGAATGCCTAGTCAGAGCCCCTCCCAGGGCCTTCCAAGTAACCTGTGCAAGTGACAGGCTCTGGAGCTTAAGCTTCATTCACTTCATAGTGAATATCCTGCTAGAGTGTCTATTGTCCTGGCATTTAAAAAATATGTACTCTCTATATATATTAAAATATAAAACTGCATCTTGTTTTAAATAATTAAAAATTATAACTATTCTTCTTCCTCGTTAACTCTCTGAATGTCACCATCCCATGGGACTTAAAGATTTTTTGTTTTGCTTTGCCACACCATATAGCATGTGGGATTTTAGTTACATTATGCTAAGTGCAATAAGTCAGACAGGGAATTCCCTGGAGGTCCAGTGGTTAGGACTTGTCACTTTAACTGTCAGGGCCCGGGTTCAATCCCGGGTGTGGAGACTAAGATTCCCACAAGCAGCATAGTGCAGCCAAAAAAAAAAAAAGGTCAGACAGATAAAGACAAATACTGTATGATATCAGTTATGTGTGGAATCTGAAAACACAACAAACTAGTGAATATAACAAATAAGAAGCAGATGCACAGATACAGAGAACAAACGAGTGGTGGTTAGCAGTGAGGAGAGGCGGGGAGGGACCGTATTGGGTATAGGAGTGGGACGCAAAAACCACTGGGTGTAAGACAGGCTCAGAGACGTATCGAACAACACAGGGAATATAGCCAATATTCTGTAATAACTATCCATGGAATGTAACCTTTAAAAATTGTATAAGATCTCCCCTGGCAGTCCAGTGGTTAATATGCCATGCTTCAAATGCTGGCAGCATGGGTTCAATCCCTGGTTGGGGAACTAACCAACTAACTAACCAGCTAACCAATGCCATGCATTGTGGCTAAAAAAAATCAGTATTAAAATTGTAGACACATTTTAAAATTTTAAAGATAAATATAAAGAGAATGAAATGCCTTTCTAGACACAGAAGAATGTCAAGAGCAATGAGAAAGCTCTGAAATCAAGCACAGAGATTTGTCTGTGTCTCTGGTACAGCTGTGGTGGTCACATAACCTACTGCTCTGGGGTCAAACAGTACTCCCTCCTCCACTGCCAAATCCTGTCCACCTGGAACCTCAGAGTGTGAGGGCACTTGGAAACAGGGTCTTTGCAGATATACTTAGTTAAGTGAGGTCATATTGGAGTAGCTGCTAAGTCGCTTCAGTCGTGTCCGACTCTATGTGACTCCATAGACGGCAGCCCACCAGGCTCCCCTGTCCCTAGGATTCTCCAGGCAAGAACACTGGAGTGGGTTGCCATTTCCTTCTCCAACGCATGAAAGTGAAAAGTGAAAATGAAGTCACTCAGTCCTATCCAACCCTCAGCGACCCCATGGACTGCAGCCTTCCAGGCTCTTCCGTCCATGGGATTCTCCAGGCAAGAGTACTGGAGTGGGGTGCCACTGCCTTCTCGATACTGGAGTAGGATGGGTCCTAATCCAGTGACTCGTGCTCTTATAAGAAAACACAGAGATGCAGGCACACACACACACTCACACACTCACACTCACACACACACTCATATGAAGACACTGACGGGCAGGGAAAACAGTACATGATGGTGGAGGATGCTGTGGGGCATCTACGAGCCAGGGAATGCCAGGATTACTGGTGACCTGGTAAACATCAGAGGCTAGACGGGAGGAAACCCTCCTGACTTGAGTCTGGACTTCTGGTCTTTCAAACTTCGAGAGAGCACACTTCTGTTATTTTTAGCCACCCAGTTGGTGGCAGTTTGGTAATGCAGTTCTAGGAAACGAGTATACCTACCTTTTGCCACAGAATGATAGTTAGACTCGTTGCTGACTTCTCCATATCAAAACTGGAAGTCAGAAGCCAGTGTAATAACACCTTCAAATGGATGAGAAAATACAGCTGTCAACCTACAATGGTACATCCACTAAAACTATCTTTCAAGAACTGACTACAAAGGCATTCTCAGGTGCAAAAACTGAAAGTATTTACTACCGACAGATCCTCACTACAAAAAACTAAAGTTTAAAAAAAGGACTTGAGGAAGAATGAAAAGGATCCCAGAAGGAAGGCTAGAGAAGCAAGGCAGAAAGACAGCTCAGAGGATGTGAAGACAAGAATTCTGTGGGGGTGGAGACTTTGGGAGACCCAGGAGAGCACGAGAACCCAGCAGCCAGCCTGTCGTTAGGCAGAAACCCCGCAGCGAGGGGACAACGGGCCAGGATGGAGTTCTCCAAGGCACGAAGAGAAACTGACAAAAAGTGTCTCCCACACTAGTGATCCCTTATGACTCAGTAATTTGGCTCCCGAACCAGCATTATTATTAGTGTTAACTATTAGTGTCCATTAGTGTCCAGCATTTTCAGAAATATCACTTGGTATAAGAAAAAGCTAATCAAGATTTTGCAATGAATTTTTTTTTTTTGCAATGAATTTGTTGAGCAAATGAGAAATGGGTCTATATTCTTGATACAGGTGTACATCTGCTAATTTGTTGATATTTGGGGAGACTCTTAAATGGTTTGGGTAACTAATGTGTAAGTTACCAAAACTGCAAGTATTTTGCATTTCAAATACTTCCACTGACTGGTGAGTGCAAAAGTCTGAGACTACTCACTATTGGGGGCCACTTATTGGCAACCAAACCATTGGTAAACCAAATGATTTATATATCAAGAAGTTGCCAGATTGGGTAAACATTTACATACAGCACATGCTTGTATATTTTGGCAATGGCTGGGGTCCTGTAGCTTATTCTTTGTTTTTTGTTTTTTTTCTTTTGCAAGCGAAAAAGATTCAGAGCACACGACCACGTATCATTCTTAGAGATAAATGCATAAAATGATATTCTATCAGCAATACGAAGTTAAACACTGGAAGTACCCAGATGCTTTGAAAATGCTATCCTCTCTCCAGCTCTCCATCCATTTTGGGTGGAGTTCTCTGTGTATTTTTATCAGTACATACACAGTAGACCTTGTGAGCCTTTTTTTTTTTTTTGCTAAAAAATCATGGCATGTTGGATCGTATTGACTGAGTCATACCTAAGAGATTTGTAATTTCTATTCACTCTTTTCTTGACCTTCTGAGATAGACTTTCAGTCCTAAGTAAGCGTTGTCCACACCTTCTGTACACATTTCAGTTTGCTGTTTAATAGAACGACATGAAATTGTACTTCTTCTCTTCTTGTTTCTTAAGATTTTTTATGTGGAACATCTTAAATTCTTTATTGAGTTTGTAACAGTATTGCTTCTGCTTTATGGTTTGTTTGTTTGTTTTTTTTTGGCCTGGAGGCATGTGGGATCTTAGCTCTGCAAGCAGAGATCTAACCCGCACCCCCTGCATTGGAAAGAGAAGTCCTAACCCCTGGACGTCTATGGAATTCCCCTCTTCTTCTTTTTGCATGTAAGTTTGTGGTGAAAACATGCATTTCTGAATGGGTATGAGGTCAGATCTGAGATTTATTTCTGCATATTATGTATCTGAGCCCATGGCAAGACTGTGTGTGGATACGAACACATATGCAGGTACACACATGGCATCCGGTCCCATCACTTCATGGCAAATAGATGGGGAAACAGTGGAAACAATGTCAGACTTTATTTTCTTGGGCTCCAAAATCACTGCAGATGGTGACTGAAGCCATGAAATTAAAAGACACTTACTCCTTGGAAGGAAAGCTATGACCAACCTAGACAGCATATTAAAAAGCTGAGATTTTACTTTGCCAACAAAGATCCGTCTAGTCAAGGCTATGGTTTTTCCAGTGGTCATGTATGGATGTGAGAGTTGAACTATAAAGAAAGCTGAGCGCGGAAGAATTGATACTTTTAAACTGTGGAGAAGACTCTTGAGAGTCCCTTGGACTGCCAGGAGATCCAACCAGTCCTTCCTAAAGGAGATCAGTCCTGGGTGTTCATTGGTAGGACTGATTTTGAAACTGAAACTCCAACACTTTGGCCACCTGATGCGAAGAGCTGACTCATTTGAAAAGACCCTGATGCTGGGAAAGA
>SJYW01044195.1:453926-475936 GCA_006410735.1 Raphicerus campestris
GTTGGGACTTCCTTTGGAGGTGATGAAAATGTCCTAAAACTGAATGTGGTGGTGGTTACAACACACTTGTGAACATACAAAGAGCCAGTGTGTTGTACACTCAAATGCGTGAGTTGTATGGTATGTGAATTATATTTCAACAAACATACATTTTTGTTTAAACCGAAAAAGGGGATGAAGAAGTAATTGGCTTTGCAAAGACCAAGACAATGACCCTCTGGGCTGAGGGGTGTGATAAACACTCCTGCTGCCCCTGAGGTGGGAAAAGAAAGATGCTACTCTGACCCAAACAGGGTTGGGCTGGTCGTGAGCGCCCCTGGGTGGGTGTTTCGAGGGTCCTGCCAAACACGCTGCAGGGGCTCACTGTCGGCTTCAATTTACAGAGAGGGCTGGGACCTGGCCAGGTCATGTGGCTAGGAGGTGTCAGACTTGGGGTTTGTTTAGGGCAGCCCAATGGCCCCCCCCACTCTCAGGAGAAGCTCAGGCAGGTGAGTGGTGGTGAGTCCCAGCAGGATTTGGGTCCACCCACAGCAGATCGTTCCTGCCCCCCCAACCCTGGGGTGACTACCTGTGCTGGAAGAAGCTCTCGAGGGCCCGGCAGACTCCATAGCGCTCGGGGGGCGTGAGCAGGTGCTCCAGCTGCTGGCTGAAGGTCCTCCCCTGCACTCGGATACTGGACGGAAGGATCTCTGCCACCCACTGCAGGGAGGTGAGCGCCGACGACGGGTTGGGGGAATCCATCGAGTCGGAATCTTCCGGGGGGCGGGTCACAGGAAGGAGAGGCATGAGTGAGCCAGCGTCCCCAGGCCAGGAAAGGTCTGCTCTTCAGCTGGGGCCAGGGGACCTCCTGAGCTGGGCTGAGTGCTGAGGACGGGGCTAGAGGAGGAGCCCTGAGGCTGCCCAACCTGGGTAGGGAAGCTGCAGGGGAGAGCAGAGGCCTCAGTAGACTCGAGAATCCCACCCCTGGTGACTCAAGTAGGGGCTCCAGTGGCCAAGGAGGCCCAGGGCCACAGGTGTCTCACCGCTGGCGAATGGGACGAGCCCCTCCTCCACCACCAGCGTGGGCATGGCGCCGCTGCCTTGGAGCATGGACACCACCTTGTCGTGGGAGCAGTTCCTGCCAAGCAGAGGTGGCCCCAGAGGGCCGGCCCAGTGTGACCCGAGCGCACAGCCAGCCGCCGGACCCCCATGTCCTGCTGGTGGATGCCACACGGCGAGGCCACAGGTCGGCTCGAAGCCAGGGCCCTGCCTCACCCGTGCATTAACCGCCTCTGCAGGAGAAGCTCCAGGCCCAGGGCCAGCTGGACACTTGTGGGTACAGGAGGCATCATGACCCCATCCTCCCTGGGTAGGTTCCCCACTCCCACCCCCCTGCCAAGGAATGACACACACGATCTATTCAACTCTTCGCCCCAAGCATGGAGCCTGGGTGTCTCCCGGTTTGAAGGACGATTTGACATCCTAGAGGGTAGGAAGGTGGATTCAAGACTTCCCATAGGAGGGGGGACAAACAGGGGACCAACTGGTCCCAGGCCTGTGGCCAGGATGTCCCAGGAGTCAGGAGTCCTGGGGGCTGTTTGCCACTAAGCTCCGTGTCCCCAATNCACAGCAGATCGTTCCTGCCCCCCCAACCCTGGGGTGACTACCTGTGCTGGAAGAAGCTCTCGAGGGCCCGGCAGACTCCATAGCGCTCGGGGGGCGTGAGCAGGTGCTCCAGCTGCTGGCTGAAGGTCCTCCCCTGCACTCGGATACTGGACGGAAGGATCTCTGCCACCCACTGCAGGGAGGTGAGCGCCGACGACGGGTTGGGGGAATCCATCGAGTCGGAATCTTCCGGGGGGCGGGTCACAGGAAGGAGAGGCATGAGTGAGCCAGCGTCCCCAGGCCAGGAAAGGTCTGCTCTTCAGCTGGGGCCAGGGGACCTCCTGAGCTGGGCTGAGTGCTGAGGACGGGGCTAGAGGAGGAGCCCTGAGGCTGCCCAACCTGGGTAGGGAAGCTGCAGGGGAGAGCAGAGGCCTCAGTAGACTCGAGAATCCCACCCCTGGTGACTCAAGTAGGGGCTCCAGTGGCCAAGGAGGCCCAGGGCCACAGGTGTCTCACCGCTGGCGAATGGGACGAGCCCCTCCTCCACCACCAGCGTGGGCATGGCGCCGCTGCCTTGGAGCATGGACACCACCTTGTCGTGGGAGCAGTTCCTGCCAAGCAGAGGTGGCCCCAGAGGGCCGGCCCAGTGTGACCCGAGCGCACAGCCAGCCGCCGGACCCCCATGTCCTGCTGGTGGATGCCACACGGCGAGGCCACAGGTCGGCTCGAAGCCAGGGCCCTGCCTCACCCGTGCATTAACCGCCTCTGCAGGAGAAGCTCCAGGCCCAGGGCCAGCTGGACACTTGTGGGTACAGGAGGCATCATGACCCCATCCTCCCTGGGTAGGTTCCCCACTCCCACCCCCCTGCCAAGGAATGACACACACGATCTATTCAACTCTTCGCCCCAAGCATGGAGCCTGGGTGTCTCCCGGTTTGAAGGACGATTTGACATCCTAGAGGGTAGGAAGGTGGATTCAAGACTTCCCATAGGAGGGGGGACAAACAGGGGACCAACTGGTCCCAGGCCTGTGGCCAGGATGTCCCAGGAGTCAGGAGTCCTGGGGGCTGTTTGCCACTAAGCTCCGTGTCCCCAACAGCCTCTGACCTCATGTCCAGTCCATTGAGGAAGAGGATCCGGTCGCCTGACTTGAGGGAGGCATTGTCAGCTGGGCTCCCTGGAAGCAAGGTGAGAGGGTGGGTCAGCTGAGCAGGGACCTGCCCAGGGGAGCCCCATGTCATTGTCCTGTTTTACAAGACAATGTAAAGGGTGGGTGGGTGGCAGAGATCAGAGGAGCCTTTCTCACAGATCCATACACCAGAGATGTGGGATGCAGAGGGGCAGACGGAGCTCAGCATCAGCAGGTGCACCCGTGGGGATGGGTCACTGGAAGCATCGTGCTCAGGGAGGGGCTGAGGGGGCAGGACAGACCCAGTGACCCCGCCCTGTGGGTGGTGGCAGGGTGGGAGAGCTCAGTGCAGCGATGGGAGCCATGTTCCCCGCAGAGAGCATCCACAATGGAATGCGCTTCCTCCCCAAGAAATGAGAGTCTTCCCTCCCCCTGCCAATTCCTCCAGATGTCTCCATTCCACAGGGGCAGGCCAGGGGTGGAAGAGGGGAGTACCTGGAGTCTGGATACTGGGAAGAGGCCCTGGAGCCCTGCAGCCTGCCCAGCAAGTGCCCAGTTCTCAGTGGGCAGTGGGCACAGGGAGGGTTGCTTGGGGGCCCAGGAAAGGTCTGAATGGAGAACTTGGCTCTAAGGTGACCCTGCACTTGGAGGGGGTTAGCCCGGACTGGGGAAGATGGGTGATCTGGGTCGACTGCTCTGGGACACTTAGAGGACACAGGCTCCTCAAGGCTGGGACCTGAAGAGGGGAGCAGCTGCTGGCCATCGACCTCACAGGCTCCTTTGCCCCATTCTGAACAACCCACCCATCCCTCACCAGGAAGGACAGACTCGATCCAGACAGGTCCATGGCCACGCAGCGTGAAGCCGAAGCTCTTGTTGCCCTTGTAGACTCGGACTGTCCTGGGGAGAAAGAAGGGGTGGGGTGGGGGTCGCTCAGTGTGCCTTTCTCTGGGGAGAGGAGCCCGCGAGGAGCAGGGGATGGCAAGGTCCTGCGTCCCGCTCCCCTTAACCTCTCATGGACCCCAACCCACAGGTGCCCCCGCTTCGCCCCCGCGCCCTCGGCCTGGGTCTCCATTCCCACCGACCGACCGGCGTCCGCAGCCCGTCCCGGGTACCTGCGCGCGCCCCCGGGGCCCGCGCGGCCGCCCAGCAGAGAGGCGGCCTTGTGCGGGGGCGGCTCGTCGGGGCGGCGAGGGGCGGCGCTGGCACGCGTGGACACCAGGAGGCGCTCGGGCCGTTCCTCGCTGCGGCTCCGGCGCAGCCGCTGCGCGCCGTGCGTCCGCCGCGCGCGGCACAGCTTGCCCAGCAGACCCTGAGACACCACCTCGTCGAAGCGCGCCCGGTGCTTCTTGGGGATGAAGATCCTGCGGGCGAGGACCACAGAATCGGCAAACTTCGTGGGCGCCGTGCTGGGCGCTCTCCTCCGCCCAGGAGTGGCCTGTGGCATCAGTGTCCCCCTCGGGGCCTGGACTTGTAACCTAGTGGGCCTGGGTCACTCGAGGGCCGCGGCGCCCAGCTCGCCCCACTTGGGGAAAGCCTCCTTCCCCAGGTCCCCGTTACTCTGGCCTCAGCGCCCTCCAAGATCTTCCGTGGGCCTGTTCCTTCTCTCGCCTTTGTCTTCCCATCTCTGGCTTCCCCGGACTCCCTCGTCCCATGCCCTCACACCAGCCAGGCCAAGCCGCAGCCAGGGCTCCCCCGCAACCACCTTCTTCCTGCCTGATTCCAGGAGAAAACTGAAGCCACCACCCGCACTGGGGTCAGACTTCGCCTAGACCCTCAGGAGACTCCCAGCCCCACCTCAGGTCTCCTGCCAGTCCCCTCAGTGCGGGTGGGGACCACGGCATCCACTCTTGCTCCTACCCTTTGACCCAGCCTGTGGCCCCCACCTGGCACACTCTGCTCTCCTAGCTGCCTTGGCTTCTCCCTTCAACACCCTTCCTCCAGTTTAGTCCAACACATTTTCGGAAGTCCCTGCTATCAGTGCCAGCCGGGCACTGGGCTTCAAAGCTGAAGGTACTGCGATTCCTGCTCTCTGAGCAGTTGACCTGGAAGTGACGAGAGGCCCCAGGGAGGCTCGCACTGTCCCCTGTTGAAGTCCACACCCCAGGATGTTCCCATGGTGCCCCTGGGTCTCCTCTACAAGGTGGGAAGCTCTTGGAGGACTGGGTCTGTAGCTCGGGTGTGAGCCACGGTGACCAGCCAGGGCTGAGCAGAGTTAGGACTCAGTGAAGCAGTAAAGAGGGTGGTCCAGCAGTGGCCTCCCACACCTCTGAGGAATGGCAGCAGCCAACATCCTGGGGCTCCCTGGCCCCTGGCAGAGGATTCTCAGGGCTAGAGGGGATCCGTCTCGTTCCAGGGCTATGTGGCTGCCCACGGCTGAGGTGGAACCTGGGCGCTGGGCCTCCACACTGTCACCAGGCTCCATTGAGGGCCCTTGAAGTTCTGGTTGCTAGTGAGGCCTCCCTAGCTGCGTCCCAAGGCTCCTTTCCCTGTTCTCTGGACCAGGAGCCAGTGCCAAGGGCATCGGGGGAGGGCAGGGAGCAGTGGCCTTGCAGCCAGTGGACATACAATCCCTTGGAGGTCTCCCGGTGGCCCCCACTCAGCTCCCTTGATCTCCATGGGTAGGTTTAATTAGGGCAGGTGGCTGCCTGGTGGGAGGGAAGGGATGAGCGTCCTCGGGGAGGAGGGTGCACCCCCCGCCCCACCCCGTGAGCTCTGGTCCAGATCTGGACGTTCCAGGCAAGCGGAAGGCAAGAATGATGGCCTGCTCGGCTCTGCCAGGAGAGCCATCACCCGATACACTCATCCTTGCCCACCCTAGCGATTCCCGAAAATCCAGCGCCTCAGCTGTGTTCCCTGGATGGTCCTTCAAGGTCTGCAGAGCCAGACGTCTCCATCTACTGGCCTGCATGGTCCCTGCCCACCTCCTGCCCAAGCAAAGCAGAGATGACAGGTGGGAAATTGTCTGCTTCACCCTTTGGGCTCCAGCCTCAGGCTCTAGAATGTATCAGCCCAACAGCCGCAGCCCCTAGGTCCAACCCTCTAGCAGCAGTTAGAAAGGGCCTTCCCCACTCCCACAGTGGGAACCAGGGTGAGTCACCAACTGCCCAGCTGGGAGAAGGCTGGGTGCCCTCCTCGGTGTCCATGGGGCTGAGATGGGAGCTTAGCCTGCCTGGTGTGCCAGATGCCCTTCCTGGCTGGTGTGGGCCCTCCGTGCGCCTCAGTCTGGCCCATGCACTCCAGCCCTGGGTCTGCTCAGAACTGACAGCCCCTGCAGACCCAGGTGCAGTGGGGCCTCATAGACCACTGTGGCTGATGGACGGACGCCCCTTTGAACCGACAGCCTGACTACAGCTGTCCCCAGACTCCTGGGTCCCTGCTGTGCCGGCAGGTTTCTCTGTGGCCACGGGGCTCTTTGGGAGGCCACCCAGTGACCTTGCACTCAGAGTTAGTCTGTTCTCTTAGGGGGCCAGGTCCAAATCCAACTCTGGATTCCCATCGGGGGTTCCCACAAGGCCCTCTCTCTCCATCAGCGTCTCTGCCTCGCTCTCTGTCTAGCTCCCTGGATCTGTCCAGTCACACGAAGGAAAGAGGACTTTTCAATTCCATCCTTGGTCCCCACCCCGCATCCCGACCCCTAGGGCGGCGGGCCAGTGCCCACAGCGGGGAACCCCCTCTTTAATACCCTTCGGGTTTATGTCCAGCCTCTCAAGCCTCTGCCCCCAGTCAGGCTGGCTCGCTGGGTACGCACCCAGAGCAGGGAAGCCCCTCGGTGCCCGAGCCCCACCCCTTTTCAAGTCAGCCGGAGGCGGGTCCGTCGCACCAGGGCGCGCGGTTCCCGGGGGCTCGGTACGCGCGGTTCGGGGAAACTACCGAAAGTGCCGAGAGAAGCCCTGGTCCTTCCCCATCTGGAGCTGGCGTAGGCGGCGATGGCCTGAGGGTGCGGAGCCCGGAGCGGAGCGAGGGCCCGGCGACTCCACGCGCCTCTGCCCGGCGAGCGCGCTCAGCCCCTNAAGGCTGCACTCTCACCTTGGCATTCTGGGGTTCCCCTCTGTAGCTGGATGCCTGGCCCTGATGAGCTATCCTCCCTCCTCCACAGGACACATGGCTGCACCCCACTGCTCGCTGTGCAGCCCTGGAACTGCCGCCTCCTCTGGGCAGCCTGCCCTGACAGCCCTGTGCTGCCCTTCGGCTGGTGCTCAGCTCTCAGAATCACAGAAAACCGACTCTATGCCACTCCTCCGTGCCTTCTCGGAGCTCTCTCGGGAAGGGGGGCTGCATGGGGATCACCACTTGACCCTAGAACCCAGTCCATCAGCCCCTGGAGCCCGGTGGTGGGGGTGGGGAGTGGGGGATAGGGGCGGAAGCCACGGCTGCCAGGGGACCTCTCTCTCTGCAGAGCCCAGCTGGGCGCCGCCCCCTCCTCCGGCAGTCTCCCCAATTTTCCTGTCTCACTTGACACGCGCTGACAACAGAGGCTGCTGTTTCATCTTCCCCAGCGGCGCCTCGGGGACGCTGCGGGGATGGGGCATCCCCAGGGGTCCAGCGTTCCCGCTTCCCAGGCTCTCAATCGAGCACACCCAAGGGGGCGCCTCCTCCGCCCCCCGCTTTTCCTGACCAGCTGCCAGCAGCTCGGGACGAGCGGTGGACGGGAAAGGCAGGCACGGGGGCTGTCCCAGGAGGCAGACAGGCTGGCCCGGCAGAGGCGACGAGGATGGAAGCCCTGGCAGCGCCGAAGGGAGGACCGATGAGGCGGACCGCGAGGGCCTCCGGCTGCTAAGAGCCGTCAGACACGCGTGCCAACTTCCCCGGGGACAGCCTGTCCGCCCGGCCCCTGGCCCAGCCCTGGTGCGGAGGGGCGGGGCCGCCAGCCCCAGGGAGCCCTTCCGCCCCAGAGCAGCATCTCTGCAAATTTGTTTCTAGATGTAACTTTATTTCCTCTCGGATTTTCCCTCCAAGGGGCAGACCCCTGACTCACCCAAGGCAGCTCATGGTGGCCTCTTTCGGTGGCCTTCGGTGCTCCGCTGCAGAGCGGAGGGGCGGCGACCGGATTGGGGAGTGGGGGNAAGGGCATCGGGGGAGGGCAGGGAGCAGTGGCCTTGCAGCCAGTGGACATACAATCCCTTGGAGGTCTCCCGGTGGCCCCCACTCAGCTCCCTTGATCTCCATGGGTAGGTTTAATTAGGGCAGGTGGCTGCCTGGTGGGAGGGAAGGGATGAGCGTCCTCGGGGAGGAGGGTGCACCCCCCGCCCCACCCCGTGAGCTCTGGTCCAGATCTGGACGTTCCAGGCAAGCGGAAGGCAAGAATGATGGCCTGCTCGGCTCTGCCAGGAGAGCCATCACCCGATACACTCATCCTTGCCCACCCTAGCGATTCCCGAAAATCCAGCGCCTCAGCTGTGTTCCCTGGATGGTCCTTCAAGGTCTGCAGAGCCAGACGTCTCCATCTACTGGCCTGCATGGTCCCTGCCCACCTCCTGCCCAAGCAAAGCAGAGATGACAGGTGGGAAATTGTCTGCTTCACCCTTTGGGCTCCAGCCTCAGGCTCTAGAATGTATCAGCCCAACAGCCGCAGCCCCTAGGTCCAACCCTCTAGCAGCAGTTAGAAAGGGCCTTCCCCACTCCCACAGTGGGAACCAGGGTGAGTCACCAACTGCCCAGCTGGGAGAAGGCTGGGTGCCCTCCTCGGTGTCCATGGGGCTGAGATGGGAGCTTAGCCTGCCTGGTGTGCCAGATGCCCTTCCTGGCTGGTGTGGGCCCTCCGTGCGCCTCAGTCTGGCCCATGCACTCCAGCCCTGGGTCTGCTCAGAACTGACAGCCCCTGCAGACCCAGGTGCAGTGGGGCCTCATAGACCACTGTGGCTGATGGACGGACGCCCCTTTGAACCGACAGCCTGACTACAGCTGTCCCCAGACTCCTGGGTCCCTGCTGTGCCGGCAGGTTTCTCTGTGGCCACGGGGCTCTTTGGGAGGCCACCCAGTGACCTTGCACTCAGAGTTAGTCTGTTCTCTTAGGGGGCCAGGTCCAAATCCAACTCTGGATTCCCATCGGGGGTTCCCACAAGGCCCTCTCTCTCCATCAGCGTCTCTGCCTCGCTCTCTGTCTAGCTCCCTGGATCTGTCCAGTCACACGAAGGAAAGAGGACTTTTCAATTCCATCCTTGGTCCCCACCCCGCATCCCGACCCCTAGGGCGGCGGGCCAGTGCCCACAGCGGGGAACCCCCTCTTTAATACCCTTCGGGTTTATGTCCAGCCTCTCAAGCCTCTGCCCCCAGTCAGGCTGGCTCGCTGGGTACGCACCCAGAGCAGGGAAGCCCCTCGGTGCCCGAGCCCCACCCCTTTTCAAGTCAGCCGGAGGCGGGTCCGTCGCACCAGGGCGCGCGGTTCCCGGGGGCTCGGTACGCGCGGTTCGGGGAAACTACCGAAAGTGCCGAGAGAAGCCCTGGTCCTTCCCCATCTGGAGCTGGCGAAGGCGGCGATGGCCTAAGGGTGCGGAGCCCGGAGCGGAGCGAGGGCCCGGCGACTCCACGCGCCTCTGCCCGGCGAGCGCGCTCAGCCCCTCCCGAGCAGGCTGGGCCCGCGGCCCCGCGCCCGCCCCTCTCGGGTGGCCCCGCCCCACCCCGCCCCTCCGGGAACTCTCCCGTCTGCTCCTCGTGAGTTGGGGCGGTTCGAGCCGCCCCTCGGCCTCCTCTGGCCCCCTCCACGAGCCCTTCCCCTGGCGCCTCGCTTCTGATCCCTCGGCCTGCGGCGCCCCGGAGAGTCCCCCGCACCGGCAGCGAGACCGATCCCGACAGTTCAGAGGAAGCTCCGATTGCCTTATGTAGAGTCTAGGAAGGCTTTCTGGAGGCGGTAGCCTTTATGCTAGGACTCAAGGACTCAGCCAGTGTCAGCCAGGGAGACCTTCCCCACTCACCCAGGGGGAAGCTCCAAAGAAGAGGCTAGAGAGGGAGGCCTTGAATGCCCCTGTCAAAGCTCAGCCTGCACTCATGGGAACAGAGAGGAGCCATGGGAGGGTCTAAGGGTTTAAGAGGAGGTGGAGGGGCCCTGAAGGTTTTGGTACACCAGGATGGGGTGATGCTGGGAGGGGCACACTAAAGGGTGTGAGGATGGGACAAGTGGCCAGTCTCTATAATGAGTAGTAGAGTTAATGAGACCTGGGAGCAAGTGAGGAGGGGGCAGGTGAGGGTGGTGGAGGGGGCATAGGGAGTCTCCCTGAGATGAATGTGTTCTACTGGAGAGGAGAAGCCAGAGCCTGTCCTTACTTGGGGTCCCCCAGGGCCTGGCCTCAGCCCTGCTCACAGTGAGCAAGCTCCCTGCATCCACCGGCCACACACGCTCACCGTCCCGTCGTGACCGAGCCCTTCCTGGTGGGCGTGCACCAGCTGTGACTGCCCAGCACCCGGAACCAGGCCCGACCGAGGACCGTGGCGACTCCACGTGTCTGAGTGCACTGGAGATGTGACCACGGAGATGCTCCTGCTTGAATCTGGGCACAGCCGGCCATGTACACACTGTCGTGGGGCCACCTCAGAGCTGGCGCCTCTGACCCAAAGCAGCACGGGGTGGGCCGGACTGGCTTTTGCTGAAGCATCTGCCCCAGCAAGAGGGTACTACCAAAGAGCAGATCACACTTGGGCAGGGCTTCTAAATTGGGGGTGACTTTACCCCTCAGATGACATTCGGCACTGTCTGGGGACAGTTTTGGTTGTCACAAAATGACAAGCAGGAGGAGGGAGGAGGCCAGGAATGCTGTAAGCTAAGTACAGGAGAGCTCAACAACAGAGAATCATGTTGCTGGTGCTGGGGTTGAGAGACCTCTCTAGGGAGAAAGAGACCTTCCCGAGGGTAAACCAGTTTAATCGAGCATGTGCTAGACCGCCTGGCACTGCTTCTGACACACTGGCACCGAATTTTCCAAATAACCTTGTGTGATGTTGTCTCTGACACTTGTCATTAAAGTAGAAGAGGGTGAAGGAGGTGCTGGAACCCTAAAGCCCAGTTTCTCAATGAATCTCTTTGATGCTTGCAGTTGGCAGAGTCTGTTTACATACTTTCCCACCAAGAACCCCACTGGGAACACGTGGAAATGATCAACCCTGTTTTATGGATAAACTGTTGAGGTTAGTGAATCTGCTCAAGGTCACACTGTCCATGAGTGGACTGGGGGTTCAAACGAGGTGTGCCAGGACTCAAAACCCAGCTTCCCCAACCACCTCAGTGGCTTCCCTCTCCCCTCCCCTCCACCCGATCCTTCCCTTCTTTGCCTGTTCCCTGAAACACTAGCAGGGCACGGAGCCCACTTTGCTTGCCTGTTCCCTCTCAACTGCGTCACACTTTCCAAACTCCCTGGCCTGTCCTAATTAGAAAGTCATTTTTATCACTTCATCAAACTGGGATCCCTTTGGGGACAGACCCAAATCAGGCTCTGAGCCACAGGAGTAGCTGCCGTCGCAAAGAAAGATAAGACCCTCTACTTACATCGCTGCCACTGACCCAAATCTCACCCTCGCGGCCATACTAAGATGAAGTGGCCACATCGGCCAAGATTGATGCAAGTTGTGGATGGACATGCTCCCCGTGTGCGCTGTCCTGTAGGGCGGCCACCAGCCAGACGGGGCCACTCCATACTTGCCGTGTGGCTGGTGAGACTGTGAAGCTGAATTTTAAATTGCATTTTATATTCATTAAGTTTCACTGGAAAGAGTGACATGTGGCCAGTGGCTGCTGCTCCGGCTGGCCCAGCTTCACGCTCTCACTGCTCCTTCTTTCTCCGCGAGTCCTCTGCTTTGGCCCCTGGGCAGCCCTCAGAAGCTGCGCGGTGACCTAAGTGTGTCCAGCCTTGGTCAAGCGTGCACACGCACCTGCACACGTGTGTCTTCATCCACCCTGTGAGTCCTCAGGTGGCCAGGTTGTCGCACTTCACTCCCCTCAGTTGCAGGGTCAGAGCCCTGCCAAAGCGGGTGACTCACAGCTAGGCACGGTTGGCACCTGAGGTTGGGTTCCTCAAGGCTGCACTCTCACCTTGGCATTCTGGGGTTCCCCTCTGTAGCTGGATGCCTGGCCCTGATGAGCTATCCTCCCTCCTCCACAGGACACATGGCTGCACCCCACTGCTCGCTGTGCAGCCCTGGAACTGCCGCCTCCTCTGGGCAGCCTGCCCTGACAGCCCTGTGCTGCCCTTCGGCTGGTGCTCAGCTCTCAGAATCACAGAAAACCACTCCTCCGTGCCTTCTCGGAGCTCTCTCGGGAAGGGGGGCTGCATGGGGATCACCACTTGACCCTAGAACCCAGTCCATCAGCCCCTGGAGCCCGGTGGTGGGGGTGGGGAGTGGGGGATAGGGGCGGAAGCCACGGCTGCCAGGGGACCTCTCTCTCTGCAGAGCCCAGCTGGGCGCCGCCCCCTCCTCCGGCAGTCTCCCCAATTTTCCTGTCTCACTTGACACGCGCTGACAACAGAGGCTGCTGTTTCATCTTCCCCAGCGGCGCCTCGGGGACGCTGCGGGGATGGGGCATCCCCAGGGGTCCAGCGTTCCCGCTTCCCAGGCTCTCAATCGAGCACACCCAAGGGGGCGCCTCCTCCGCCCCCCGCTTTTCCTGACCAGCTGCCAGCAGCTCGGGACGAGCGGTGGACGGGAAAGGCAGGCACGGGGGCTGTCCCAGGAGGCAGACAGGCTGGCCCGGCAGAGGCGACGAGGATGGAAGCCCTGGCAGCGCCGAAGGGAGGACCGATGAGGCGGACCGCGAGGGCCTCCGGCTGCTAAGAGCCGTCAGACACGCGTGCCAACTTCCCCGGGGACAGCCTGTCCGCCCGGCCCCTGGCCCAGCCCTGGTGCGGAGGGGCGGGGCCGCCAGCCCCAGGGAGCCCTTCCGCCCCAGAGCAGCATCTCTGCAAATTTGTTTCTAGATGTAACTTTATTTCCTCTCGGATTTTCCNCAGATGTCATAGGACCTACCAGGAGATTCCCCCCCAACCCCCGCGGGATGAATTTAGAGTCCAAAGCTGAGCAGAAAGTGCTCAGGCAATTGGTTCCTGTTCTTGCGAATGCTACTCGTGTGCTGTGTGACTTTGGGGCAGTCCCTTAACCCCTCGGAGCCACAGTCTGCCTCTGGAATGGGGATAATGATAGCACTGGTGGGATTCAGTGAGAAAGTGTTCTTCTGGGGCCCTGGTGAGGTTCTTGGCACCCAGCTGGCATCATCAAAGGGCAGAGCGAACATTGTTACTAGGAAGTGGGGGCGGGGGTGGGGTACCGGGGATCAGGATGGGCCCAGCACAGTCCCATTCCTGCACAGCTCCCGGCCCTCCCTCTCAGTGAGGAGCTGGGGCATCTTGGGGATAACGTTGCAGGCTTCTGGGGTCTGGGTTTGGGGCAGAGCAGGGGAGCAGGAGGCGGATCTTCTCTGCAGCCTGTCCCAGCCCAGCAGTTGGCAGCCCTTCTTTCTCACTCAAAGTGACACCCTGGCAGCGGCAGCACCCATAGCTGCCCTTTCCAGGCTCAGCCTTTGGGGTCACTGACACAAAACCCTAGTTTTGGGGCAGTGGTGTGTTTGGGGTCCAGCTCAGGGGCTGACCACACAGCAGCAGCAGCCCCTGGGGTGGAGGCAGGAGAACGGACACCCCTGCCCGCCCATCCCGACCCGGAATGAGTACCTGAGGTTCTCCAGGAGGGGCCCGCGGGCCTCGGGGGGCAGCGCCGGAGTGAGCGCCCACACCAGCTCGTCCACCCGCTGTTCCGCCGCAAGCCGCTTTAGGGCAGCGAACACCTGCTCCTTGGCGGTCGGCTGGTCCCCCAAGACCTCGTCCACCTGCACGGAGGGGTCTGATGAGTGGCCCAAGGGCCCCAGGGCAGAATGCTGGGGAATCAGCACCCCCGCTCCGGTTCCTCCCTCAGCACAGCGGACGTGGCAATGCTGCCTGGGCCCCGCTGTGCGCTCCTTACCCAGACCCCATCAGACCCCACAGCGGCCCCCACAAGGTGGGCCGGGCCAGCGTCTTCATTTCTGTCTAAGGGAACTGAGGCCGCTAGAGGTGAGATGACCTGGCCAAGGCCACAGGGTCAGGACCCAAACACAGAGACGGGCCATCTACTGACTACTGTGAGGATCAAAGGAGTCGATCCGTGAGCCGAAACACGTGCCAGGCGCTCAGTAATTGCTAGTTACTATTGTAATACTTCACTCCCTTCCGCCACACTGCGAGCTGAGAGATCACAGAGAGAACGCTCTGGCTCCACGAGAAAGCCCCGGAGCACGCCTCGCTCCGCATTCTGACTCCCTTAATGCTCCCTCCAGATCTGCGTTTTCTTCACCTTTGTGTACAGACCAGCTGATGTGGGACACAGCACGTGTGCTGTGATTCTGTATGACCACTGGACGTGGGCAGTTCGGTGAGCGTGTCTAAAGCCTAGAAATGCACCTGTTGTTTTACCCCACGGTCCTGCACCTGGGAACGGAACGTATCCTCGACATGTCCTGACAATCGCACGCTGACGTATGAGTGAAGAGGCTCACCCTTGCCTGGTTTATGATACTGAGATGTTGGAAGTAGTATAAATATCTGACATTGTGGGGTAAACAACTGTAGCACATCCACTTGGGGAATATTTGTCTCTCCTTGGCTATGCAGCCAAGATTGATGGAAGTCCCAAATCAGGTGGGAGGCAAGACCTTGGTCCTAATGGTGCAGCCTCGGGCAACTGGAGGCTGTTGCCCAGGGCTTTGGTTCTTGAAGGAATGATGCGGAGATGTGAAGACACGGAGCTCACACAGGGCGGTAACAGAGCCCTGCAGTGCGCCCTGAGCAGACTCATCCTGAAGGCTGCTTAGGACAGTTGTGTTTTAGGTTGCACATTCTTTCTTGGTTCTAAGGCGAGGAAAAGGGGGTGACAGAGAATGAGATGGTTGGATGGCATCACCAACTTGATGGACAAGAGTCTGAGCAAACTCCAGGAGATAGTGAAGGACAGGGAGTTATGGTGTGCTGCAGCTCATGGGGTCACAAAGAGCTGGACATTACTTAGCAACTGGACAAGAGGAGGTCTCCAGTGCTAACTCTATGAACTGCTCCTCCCCCAAATTCCTTTTCTGCCCAAGTGAGTAGAGTCAACTTCTGTTGTTTCATAGCCAAGTTCACTCCATACTCTGCAATATTGGGTACCATTGATTCCAGGGTGAGCACTTTTTTTTTTTTTTGGCCAAACCGTGGGGCATGTGGGATTTTAATTCCCTGACCAGGGATCAAACTCATACCCTCTGCATTGAAAGGTGGAGTCTTAGCCACTGGGCCGCTGGGGAAAGTCCCTGTATTTTAAATTTTAGCATCTCTGAGATCACTTTGTGTCTTGTGGCTAGCTGTCTTTCCTGTGCATGTATGAATTTTGTCATAGGTCTCATATTGTTACTTCCACAGAGTTATATACATTGCCGGTACTAAATATGTCCAAATAAGTCTAAAAGCCCTCTATCACCAACTACAAATTAAGTGACAAGAAGATAAGGAAGCACGTGTCATGGGTTAGGTGGCTTGCAATTGAATGTCTAAGGTTTGAGGCAGTGTGGTGCCATTTGGTTGGACAGAATGATGCTGTGGGTCTTTAGACTGTGGTGTGAGGAGTGACGGCTAACGAGTTCAGGCCTTCTTTCTGGGTAGTTATGATTACGCTCAGTTCTGTCCAACTCTTTGCAGCCCCATGGACTGTAGCCTGCCAGGCTCTTCTGCCTGTGGAATTTTCCAGACAAGAATACTGGAGTGGGTGCCATTTCCTACCCCAAGGGATCTTTCCAACGCAGGGATGAAACCCTCATCTGTGTCTCCTTCATTAGCAGGTGGATTCTTTACCACTCGCACCACCTGGGAAGCACTTCTAGGTATGATGAAAATGTTCTAAAATCGTGGTAATGGTTGCACAGCTCTGTGAATATACTAAAAACCACTGAACACACTTTAAATGAATAAATTGTATGGTATGTGAATATATCTTGATAAAGCTGTTATAAAATAATGGAAAGTGTTTGTGAGAGACAGGCAAGGTTTCAAATAGAACACAGTGTTACATTTTTATCAGAGATAATTATACACACATCTGCATAGGGAATATGCACTGAAGTTTACAGTGATTTTGATTATTTTTATGTCAGTGCTTTCCTTTTTTTTTTTTAATTTGGCCATTTGGCATATGAGATCTTAGTTCCCTGACCAGTGATCGAACCTGTGCCCCCTGCATGGAAGCTTGGAGTCTTAACCACTGGACTACCAGGGAAGTCCCTAGGTTTCCATTTTATTTTTTAGGCAGTGAGCGTATAAGACTTATACAGTCAGGAAAAGGCATGCATGTTATTGTTCCCTTTCCCTCTTTATTTTTTAGCTGTTGTAAAAATACACATAACATAAAATTTATGTGCAAGCAAAGGTCCGTCTAGTCAAGGCTATGGTTTTTCCAGTGGTCATGTATGGATGTGAGAGTTGGACCATAAAGAAAGCTGAGCACCCAAGAATTGATGCTTTTGAACTGTGGTGTTGGAGAAGACTCTTGAGAATCCCTTGGACTGCAAAGAGATCCAACCAGTCCATCCTAAAGGAGATCAGTCCTGAATATTCATTGGAAGGACTGATGCTGAAGCTGAAACTCCAATATTTTGGCCACGTGATGTGAAGAACTGACTCATTGGAAAAGACCCTGATGCTGGGAAAGATTGAAGGCAGGAGAAGGGGATGACAGAGGATGAGATGGTTGGATGACATCACTGACTGGATGGACATGAGTTTGAGTAAACTCTGGGAGTTGGTGATGGACAGGGAAGCCTGGTGTGCTGTGAGTCATGGGGTCGCAGAGTCGGACACGACTGAGTGACTGAACTGAACTGAAGATAAAATTTACCACTGCAACCTTTTTAATATGTACAGGTCAGTGGTATTAAGTGCATTCACCATGTGGTACAACCATCACCACTCTCCAGTTCCAGGACATTCTCATCCTCCCAAATGGAAACCCTGCACCCATTCAGCAGTCACTCCTCATTCCCCCCTTCCCCGGCTCCGGGGAAACCACTAATCTATTTTTCAGCGTCTTTGGATTTGCTTATACTGAATACGTCTCATGACTGGAATCTTATACCGTGTGGGCTTTTCTGTCTGGCACTGTTACTTTTTTTAATGGAGCGGTTAACTACTGTCTGTCCACACTCCAGCAGATTCCCTGCTTTGTTAGTCGAGGGTCTGGGGGTGCCTCTGGGTGCTGACATCCTGAGCCGACCCTGAAGCAGGGGTGGGAGGCTGGGCGGCTGGGTGAGCCTGGGAGATGGCCATGCATCTCTCTCAGGCCCATGTGGGTTCCAACTTCAGCCAGAGCCGGGGCCATTCATTACCCCTTCCACTCACCTCCAAACAATCATCAAGCCCTGCATCTTTCCCCTCCACCACCCACTCTCAGACAATGAAGAACCTGCCCCCTTCCTGGGCAAAGCCAACCCACAAGGCCACCGAGTCACCAGAGTCCCCACTCTCTCTTCCTGTCACCTACTTGTCACTCAGCTTCAAAGTTCCCTCCTCAGGGAGCCTTTCCTGACCACTCTGATCAAGTGGCCCCCAAGACTCTCTCATCTCCCTGTGTATTTCTTCCCTTCAGTGATCATCATCTGAAATAGCTAGTTTATTGAATTGTCCATCGACTCAATGGATATGAGTTTGAGCAAACTCTGGGAGATAGTGAAGGACAGGGAAGCCTGGTGTGTTGCAGTCCACGGGGTCAGAAAGAGTTGAACACGACTGAGCGACTGAATAGCAACATCGCTTTGTCCACATGCTTCTTTTGTTTCCCACAATGCATGATGGCAGGCTCCCCTCTTGGTCCTGTGCACAGCTGTGTCCCCACTCCTTGCTGGTCAGAGGGCCGTAAGCAACAACTGCAAAACGCATGGATTTCAGTGACCTGACTGCCTCCTTCCCTTTGGCTCATACAAATTGTTCGCTTCTCTCCCCGCCTATAAATAAATCAGTAAATTCCTCCCTTGACTTCACAGCCCTATCAGCCTCTTCTTTCTGTCCAGAGCCGTCGACCCTGGCTATTTTCATACAACTGTGCTGACTCGCTGCAATCCCTCCCACCCCTTGCCACAAGCGCTCCCTGATGCCGCTGCTCTGGCCGAGGATCCCAGACGGCCCTTTATCATGATCTCCAGCCCATGGTTTGCCCCTGAACTTCAGACCTGTATATACAACTGCTTCCTAAATGGCAGCACAAGTGTACGAGGAAAGGCTTCCCAGAGAGGGTGACATCACAGAGGGTGAGCAGGTATTAGTAGGCGGCTTCGAGGGCACCCAGGCCGAGGCCACGTTCTGTGCACGGTTGAGTCCTAGCAACTGCACCCCAGATCTCCTGCACCAGACGAGATGGCCTGAGATGCAGACCTGAATCTTATTCCTGTCCGGGCTGAGCACAGGGCCTGGGGCACTCAGAGCGTTTACAGAGCTGAACCAAAGAGCTGTAGGCGGCTGGCTGTTCTCAAGGCGCGTGAGGCAGGACCAGTCAGCCCCTCCTCCAGAACCCACTAGGCCCAGGAAGGTCAGTGGCTTTGAAGCCAAAGCCAGCTGCAGCCTCAATTCAAAGGAGAACATGGCTCTCTGGAAAGATGTTTTATGTAAGAAAGAGGAAAAAATAGCTCCTCCCTCCTGGGGCCCCACCACAGTGCGGTTTTGGTGTCAGCTATTACCCAGATGCTCTCAACCTACATCGAAGCATGAAGCACCATCACGGGACACTAATGGATTTTCTATTAAATATCAGGCTCTGAGAGGAGGAAAAACTGGGGCAGGGAGAGTGTTGGCGAGAACCCGAGAGCTGATTGTCAGAAGCTGGTGGGGGCACTCCACAGCTGCCCTTGATCTTCTGGAGGTGGTCTTTTCTGGGGATTTGTGGAGCTGCTTGGCAAGCTCTAACCAGAATCCACCACTCCCTGTTCCCCCTTGTCAGAAAATGAGCTGAAGCTGACCTGGGCAGCTGGTCAGATTCCTCTCTAGGCACAACCTGACTTCGTTTCCTCACCAAGTCCACTCTGCTCATCTGGGTACTCTGACCACCTCTCTCTGACTCCCCAGGGATTGGATAGAGTCTGGGGCAGACTTTTGGGTCTCCACTGAGTCATCTGGGATGACTTTACCAGATGAAATAAAGCAGACTTTACCAGTTGCTATGGTCTGAATGTTTGTGTCCCCCCCTCTCCAAAATTTGTGTGTTGAAAATCGAATGCCCTGGGTGATGATGGTATTAGGAGGCTGGGCCGTTGGGAGGTGACTAGGTCATGAGGGTGGTGGTCTCATGAATGGGATTAGTGCCCTTATAAAAGAGCCTCAGGGATTTGCTGGCAGTCTGGTGGTTGAGACCTCATCTTCCAGTGCAGGGCGTGCAGACTTGATCCCTAGTTGGGGAGGTAAGGCATCCCACATGCCTCTTGGCCAAAGAAAACCAAAACATAAAACAGAAACGATACTGTAAATTCAATAAAGACTTAAAAAAAAAAAGGTCCACATAAAAAAAACCCTTTTTTTGAAAAAAATAAAAAAATAAGAGAGCCCCAAAGAGATCCCTTGCCCTTTTCATCATGTGAGGACAAAACCAGAGGTTTGCAATCCAAAGCAGGCCTGCACTCAAGCATGTGAGAGCCCTATTCTCAAATCTCACGCCTCCAGAGCTGTGAGAGGGAAATCTTGTTGCTTATAAACCACCCAGTCCATGGTAGTTCGGTTATGGCAGCTGGAACAGATTAAGGCACTGCTGTTGCTGCTACTACTAAGTTGCTTCAGTTGTGTCCGACTCTGTTCGACCCGATAGTCGGCAGCCCACCAGGCTCCCTCGTCCCTGGGATTCTCCAGGCAAGAACACTGGAGTGGGTTGCCATTGCTTTCTTCAATGCGTGAAAGTGAAAAGTGAAAGTGAAGTCGCTCGGTCGTGTCCAACTCTTTGAGACCCCATAGACGGCAGCCCACCAGGCTCCTCCATCCATGGGATTTTCCAGGCAAGAGTACCGGAGTGGGTTGCCATTGCCTTCTCCAATTAAGGCACTGCTGCTGCTGCTTCTGCTGCTAGGTCGCTTTCGTCATGTCCAACTCTGTGCGACCCCAGAGACGGCAGCCCACTAGACTCCCCGGTCCCTGGGATTCTCCAGGCAAGAACACTGGAGTGGGTTGCCATTTCCCTCTCCAATGTATGAAAGTGAAACGTGAAAGTGAAGTCGCTCAGTCATGTCCGACACGTCCCAACCCCATGGACTGCAGCCCACCAGACTCCTCCGTCCATGGGATTTTCCAGGCAGGAGTACCGGAGTGGGTCGTCATTGCCTTCTCTGATTAAGGCACTAGGGCTCACCAGTGTTTCCAGGGGCTTCCCTCATAGCTCAGTCGGTAAAGAATCTGCCTGCAATGCAGGAGACCTGTGTTCGATCCCTCGGTTGGGACGGACGATCCCCTGGAGAAGGAAATGGCAATCCACTCCAGTACTCTTGCCTGAAAAATCCCAGGGACAGAGAGCCTGGCGGTTCCATGGTCTCTCAAGAGTTGGACACGACTCAGTAACCTAAACCACCACCAATGTTTCTAGGTCTTCCCGGCTTCCTGGACACATAGAGGACTACATTTCCCAGCACCCTTTGGGAGCAGTGGTGTGATTAGTTCTGGCCAATGAATATCCACTGAAAATGCAGGGATTCGCTTCTCGCCCCGCCCCGGCCCCGCTCACCCCGGAGTCCTTAAGAGTTGATGTACACAATCTTCTAGGCTTTCTTCTTCTACAGGAAATCTTGGAGCTTTATATTGAGATGGAGAGACCCTTCTGGGTTGAAGGAATCATTCTATGTTCTGCATTCTACTAATATTATTGTCTGTATTCTATTCATCTACATTTTGATCAGGCTGGTGGTTACAAGGGTGTATGCCTATGTAAAGTTCATTAAACTGTACCCTTAATGAATGTGCTTTACTGTAGATCTGTATTACCTTAATTAAAAAAGAAAAGCAACTCCCACAAATCAAGCAAACAAAAATCACGAAAATTAAGGACAGGACTGGAAGCTTGAGCATCACTATATTTCTGACAAATCTTTTGTTAGAAGTTTCCTTAGCTCCAGGCTCCCACTCCTGGCCTGAGGAGGGCCTGCCTGGCTCCTGACGCTCCGGACCCACGGTGCCCAGCCCCCAGAACAGTGTCCCTAGACCCCCACCCCAGACCACCTGTCCCTTAGGGCCTGCCCCTCCCTGCGCGCCCTACCTTGCGGCTGAACTCCTGGGCTTTGCGCCTACGCTCTCGGTGCACAGCGTCGGGGCGCTTGCGGCCGGCCAGGCGTAGCAACTCGCGGCCCAGATAGAGGCCGCGGCTTGAGCGCGGGATCCGCAAGGCTGTGGTCAGCGGCTCGCAGCTGGATCCTGCGCCGGGGCAGCCGATGGGGCTAGGGAGCACGCCCAGGCTGGGCGGCACGCGCGGGCAGCGCCGGGCCAGGCGCACTAGGCACTCGCGGCTCAGGCCGCACACAGCCAGCCCCTCCACCTCCAGGATCTGATCCCCGGGCCGCAGACCCCCGGCGTGTGCGCTGCTCCCTTCCACCACATCCAGGACAAAGCAGGGACCCGAGCCCCCCAGCCGGAAGCCGAAGTCCTCCGGCCATCCCTGGTTGGTGGCCGGCATGGCAGTGGTGGCCGTGCAGCTGGAGAAGGAGAGAGAGGTCACAGGGGATTCCTTGCGGCCTTGCCAACGGGGCTGCATGCCGCTCAGACTCAACGCATGTGCCAGTCTGAGCCAGGATACTTCCTCTGCCTCTGTGTGGACCATCAGTTCTTAGGATATCTCCTGACCTCCTGGACCGGCTGTGCCTGAAATTCACCAGTTTCAATGTGACAAAAGGACTTCCCCTTGGTAGGAGTTCACAAACTCCTGCTGACTTCGGGGGTTATTTGCCTTTTGAACTGATCTTCTTGAGGAGCCATGCTATGGCTGCTTTGTGGGGGGCAGGGGCGGGGGTCGTCCTCTGGGCTCCTGGCTCTAGGACAGGCTCAGGGGAGGGAAGGTGGCTCTATTTTCTGAAAGCAGATGGTGGCATGGGCTGGAGACACAAATGCATCGGGGGTGGCAAGGGTGACCGTCCTGAATGGAACAGTCTGAGCAGGGATTCCTTACAGGCATCCATGGATGGCCTCTGAAACTGTAGGTAAGATATGATGTAAAGGCTTATTTTTCTGGGGGAAGAGTCCATAGTTCTAAGGAATTCTAACCCCTGGCTTAGAAGAACCTCTGGGGGCTGGATTTTGAAGGC
>SJYW01044195.1:476465-507833 GCA_006410735.1 Raphicerus campestris
TGTTCTTATTCTTCTTCTTTTTCCTCCTTTTGGCTCCATCTCCCAGGAGCTGGCCTCTCCCAAGACACTCTTGGAGTTGGGGGCAGGGAGGAGGCCCCCAAGAGTATCATGGACCGGGGAGGAAAGGCCTCGAGTGACATCCAGTGGGACCTGTCACCCGCCACCAGAGGGTCGGTATGAGAACTCCTCCCACTGGGTCAGGTGGGGCTGCCACACCCTGAGGCTGGCAGGCTCACTCCCAAGCCCACGCGGGGGCCCTGGTCCTCCTCTGCCAGGCAGTGATGCTGCCGTGGAGCCTCAGGGACACTTACCTTGTCACAATGGGGCAGTGAGGGCCCAGGTGGGGTAGGGGCATCCCTGGGTCTTGGAGGGGCCTGAGATCAGTTCTTGCCCCATGAGGCAAGCAGTCAGCTCATGCACAGTCAAAGCTGGGCTGGCTGGAGACTGGACGGGGCCAGGCCCCTGCTCCCCTTCCACGTGCACACCGGCTCTGACCAGTGACCTGCAGCGGCGCTGCTGCTCAGAGGCCAGAGCAGCTTGCTCCCAACCTGTCTACACCCAACCTGAGGAGCCACACAGCCGAAGAGGCTGCCGGCACTCAAACCCCTCGGGGCTTTTGAGATGCCTCCAGCCCTCCAGTGTGTCCTCAGCCCTGCAGGTTGACCTAAGCCCTCTCCCATCCATGCAGAGCTCCCCTCTTTCCCCTTCACCTGGAAACAGGAATCCAGGCTCCCGACAGGGCTCACGAGGAGGGGCATCCCAGGCTACCCGTCCCAGAATCTTGGGTACTGCGCTTCCCTCTGGGTTTGCTCACCTTCCTCCCTGGTGACGGCAGTGGCTGTGGGGACAGAGCACGGCGCTGGCGGGACGCCTGGGGACGCTTGCTTATTGCCAGTCCTCTGCTGCTCACGGCCTCGGCGTTGGTTACTAATGCATTGGCGGTGACAGCTGGAGTTTCTAAGGCAAAGTGATCCTCCGAGTAATCTGAGAAGGCCCCCGTTACCAGGCGGACCAGCAGCATGGCTGGACAGCTTGGCCAGCGCCCAGAGTGGCCGGCTCCTGCTGCACGGTTCTGGGGGGAGGCACAGGGGTCCTCAGGCAGGAGCCAGGACTGACCAGAGCTGGGCCTGGGGCTGGGTCCACCCCTGAGGCTGCAGAGCTCGGCAGGTGCATCAGAAGGATTCAGTTGGGCTGTGTTGGGGGTGGTGTGGGGGGTGGTTCACTCAGTCCAGTGATGGCAGAGGGGACCACTGAGACTGAGGCACGATCTGATCCCCACAGAGGACACCACTGCCTGAGCCCCACAGGCCAGGCTTAGTGGCGGGAGAAGGGGAGACCCAGGCCAGAAAAAGAGCTTGGGATGAGAGAAAAGATGCTGACCCAAGTAATTATGGAAAGGAGCGGAGTCTGTGAGACGAAAGGCAAAAGAAACCGTGTGTAACACTGTGCTCTAGTCGGTAAGGGTGGCCCCTGCAAGGGCGCAGGTGAACAGTTCTGAAATCACGCCATACATGCACATGGGCATTGAGTGATTACGTCCACAGACCATGGGAGCCGGATTCCTCTCTGTTGTAGTGGGAGGTTGCAGATGAGCCTACAACAGACAGAAGCGTTTACAGATATGCACATGGACACAGCTTAGTGGCCGTGGCAGTGCTCAGTTGGATTTGACTCTTTGTGATCCCATGGACAGCAGCCCGCCAGGCTCCCTCTGTCCACGGGATTCTCCAGGCAAGAATACTGGAGTGGGCTGCCATTTCCTCCTCCAGGGACTCTTCCTGACCCAGGGATCGAACCCAGGTCTCCTCCATGGCCGATGGATTCTTTACCACTGAGCCACCTGGGGAGCCCACAGAGGTTAGTATCTGCACCTAAGTTTGCTGGCTCTGTCAGCTGAGAGGGCTTAGAAGCAAGGACGTTCCCCCCAGCAGTGAGCACATCCAGTGTGAAGAGCTTGATTTCTAAGATCCCTGCCCAGAACAAGGAACCCAGGCTCCTTAGAGAAGTGGCTGATTTCAGGGCTGGGGCAGGAAATACAGGAGGTGAGCCTGGACCATCTTCTAGTGCCAGAGAGTAAGCACGTGTGAACACACACACACACATACACACACTCCAAGGGGTTTGTCACTCTGCTTATTTAACTTATATGCAGAGTACATCATGAGAAACGCTGGACTAGAAGAAACACAAGCTGGAATCAAGATTNAGAGATGTCAAATTTGAGACTATAGAATAGCGAGGCTACAGAGACCTGGGAGTCATCAGTCTCCATGCCATGGGAGTCCATACAGACTCCATATAAACCATGCCATGGGAACGGACCCGATCCCTCACGGCTGGTGGAGGACAAGGACAGACAACAGCAGTTTATAAAAGTTACGCGGGGGAAAACGAGGCTTAGCTAAAGAAACAGGAAGAAACCCAGGATTGGGTTTTATGGGAGCCAAGGAAAGGGAGCGTTTGAACGATGGAATACTGGGGCTATTCTTAGTAAAGATGACCTGATGACCATCTTAATGAACAGCCATTTCAATGTGGTAATCGTCAGTCAGTTTGCACTGGGCTGAAGAGTGGCAAGGGCCTTAAGAGGGTAAATGTAGTAAGTGAGGAATAGCTGAGCTCCAAGTCCTGAAGAGCCAGGCAGGTCACATCCTCATAACTGCACACGACTAGCCTGTCACTGAGAGTTTTGGAACTTCAGAATCACAAGAGTAGCATTATCTGAGGAAAATGCCTCTTTTCAATAATGTCCAAAAAACACTTACAATCACGTTTTATGTTAATAACAAAAAACGCATTTGCTGTTTAAATTTTCAGAGTTCAGTGACAAATTTTACCCAACTCAAAACTACACACTAAAGAGAGGAAGGGGAGGGACCAAGTTAAGATCTTCACAGTTTATAAAGAAAAATTAGTAGTGGAGAGTAAACTGGCCTAAGACTTAGATTATGGACTAAACCATATTCACACAACTTAATAAGATATTCTGTCAACATTATGTGAGACATTCTATTCAAGGTTTAGCTACAAATACCAACTAAATAATGGCAGAAAGTGAAGAGAAACTAAAGAGCCTTTTGATGAAAGTGAAAGGAGAGTGAAAAAAGCTGGCTTAAATTCAACATTCAAAAAATGAACATCATGGCATCTGGTTGAATCACTTCATAGCAAACAGACAGGGAAAAAGTGTAAAATGTCAGATTTCATTTTCTTGGGCTTCAAAATCAATGTGGATGGTGACTGCAGTCATGAAATTAAAAGACACTTGCTCCTTGGAAGAACAGCTATGACAAACCCAGACAGTGTATTAAAAAGCGGAGACATCACTTGGCTGAAAAAGTTCCATATAGTCAAGGTTATGGTTTCTCCAGTAGTCATGTATGGGTGTGGACCTAAAAGAAGGCAGAGCACCGAAGAATCAATGCTTTTGAACTGTAGGGATGGAGAAGACTCTTGAGTCCCTTGGACAGGAAGATCAAACCAGTCCATCCTAAAGGAAATCAATTGTCCAAAATTCATTGGAAGGACTGATGCTGAAACTGAAGCTCCAATACTTTGGCCACCTGATGCGAAAAGCCAACTCACTGGAAAAGACCCTGATGCTAGGAAAGACTGAGGGCAGGAGGAGAAGAGGACGACAGGATGAGACAGTTGGATGGCGTCACTGACTCAATGGGCGTGAGTCTGAGCAAGCTCCGGGAGACAGTGAAGGACAGGGAAGTTCATGGGGTCACAAAGAGTCGGACATGACTTAAGTGATTGAACAACAACAACTAAAATCTGGAACCATAATCCTGTGATTAAAAAGAGGAAGTACTTAGAAAGGGTACCTTTCTCTTCTTTCAGCAGGACCTTCTCCAAAAAGTGTGATGGGTTCCCCCAAAGCTCTAAGGCAAGCCTTGACCTCTGAGTCATCTGTGGAAACGTTGATTTGCCGGGCTCGCTTCCTTCTCTCAAACTCTGCTAACACTTCAGCCTGTCTCTCACTGATGTGCTCTTCAATTTCAAACACTTCTCCTATAAACAGAACAGGCAATATCAGCATAATCACCAATCTTCTTCAATTAGGGAGAGAGAAATAAATTCTTACAACTGGAGTTTGCATGCCTCTGCTGCTGCTNGAGTGAACTCCGGGAGATGGTGATGGACAGGGAGGCCTGGCGTGCTGCTATTCATGGGGTCGCAAAGAGTCGGACACGACTGAGTGACTGAACTGAATTGATGGGGTTTGTCAAAGGGACACAGAAGCCAAAGGAAAGGGCTTCCCATAGCCACAACTGGAACAATATGAGCAAGAATGTAAATCATATAGACTTGGGTTGTAATATAAAGTATAAAATAAATATCAACAAGTTTACACTAATATAAATAATTGGTTAAGTGAGGAAAAGAGACAATCACCTGGACAAGCTACTTCTCCTTAAAGGAGAACTCCCACCCTTAAGTGTGGGCTATACTTGGCGACTTCTTTCCAAAGAGGACCAATGCGGGGCTGGGAGGCAGTACTTTATAGTGGAGAAGACTGATGAACATGACCTCGGTCAGGTCATCACCAGCAGGGGAAAATCAGGTTGATAGCAAGGACCCTTTATATGATGTGACAAGAACGGCACTTTGCCTCTGAGGCACTCTTCCTCTGCAAAACCTGTAACCAGTCTGCCTATGAGAGAAACTTCACGCAAACCTAAGTTGAAGGACGTTCTGAAAATACCTGACTCTTCAAAATGGTCAAGGTCCTCAAAAACAAGGAAAGCCTGAGAAGCTGTCACAGATTGGAGACCTGGTGACTAGATGCAGCGTGGGGTCTTGGGATGGAGAAGGCACTTTCGGTGAAAAGTAAGGAAATCTGAACTAGCTAATAATAATGGATCAACATTAGTTCTTCAGTGGTGACAAATGGACCATAGTAATGTAAGATGATGGCAATAGGGGACATTGGGTGCAGGGTAAGAGGGAACTCCATACTGTATCCCACCTTTTCTGCAAACCTAAAACTGCTCTAGAATTAAAAGTTGATTTTTAAATCGTTTTCTTAGGATGTGGGGGATGGGGATCAGATAGAAGATATCCTTAATAGGTCGCCATGATCAAGCTGGATGTTCTCCAGAGTTTGCTTTAACCAAAGGTGGTCCAAGCTATGTGTGTGTGAGTGTGTGTGTGTGTGAGATGGATGTGCTCTAGTGAGTGTGCTCTAGACTCATGTACATTATAAACTCTGCTAGGATGATAACAGTATATCCTCATTGGAAAAAATCAACAACTCATGAGTGAACAAGAGTGTCCCCAGCCTGGTGGAAGAGTGACTGAGGCTGTAGCTGAGCTCATCTTCAAGCACAGCTCTGAATGCCTATTAGGCTGCAAAGCTGTTGTACTGCGTGGTAACTGGACATAAACCAAGGTGGTCACATGGCTGATTTACTTGGGCTGCTCTTTTGTCCTCCTGATTAACAACCTGGTGTTTCTCTACGTGGAAAAAGAATGGATTCCCTGACACCACTGATGGGAACGTAAAATGGTACAACCATTACCGAATACTGTTTGACGGTTTCATGAAAAGCTGAACATCTGAAAAACACTTTTCAAATGACACCTGTCCCCCTCTTAGGTATATATTTACCCAAGAGATATGGATTCAGTGAACATGAATCCATTGACAGATGAGTACATAACGAAGATGTGGTACTACTCAGCCAGGAAAAAATCATGAAATAATGCCATATGCATCAACACAGATGGACGTCGAGATTATCATACTAAGTGAAGTAAGTCAGAAAGAGAAAGGCAAATATCATACGGCATCGCTCATATGGGATCTAGGCATATCCAAATATGAACCTAAAATCTGATACAAATGAACCCACCTAAGAAACAGGAACAGACTCACAGACATAGAGGACAGACTGGCTGCCAACAGGGCAGTGGGGGTAGGGGTAGGGGTGGACTGGGGGCTTGGGATTAGCAGATGCAAACTAAAATATATAGAACAGATAAACAACCAGATCCTACTGTATAGCACAAGGCACTATATTCAATATCCTGTCATAAAGCATAATGGAAAAGAATATGAAGAAGAATCTGTGTAGGTATAATTGAACTCCTATGCTGTATAGCAGAAATTAACACAATGTTCTCAACTATACGTCAATAAAATAAATTTAAAAAAAGACTTGGACATGAATGTTTATAGCAGCATAATGCATAGAAGCCAAAAACTGGAAACAATCTAACTTATCCATCTCCTGGCAAATGGAGGGACAGATTATGGTCTGTCTACACGCTGGAATGGAATGCTGCCCACTCTGCATACCACCCTCTTTGGAAGGATGTCACTTCAAGGTGGGGAGTCATGCTCTACATAACTTATCTGGGGTTCTTCTGTATGGGAAACATACTCCTTCTCCTCTGTTGGCTCATTCAGTCACTTGTATTGGTATGGACTCATGGATATTTTACTTTATGCTTTGTTTTATAACCCAGAACTACATTATTTATTTTGTGGCTCAGATTGTGTGTGTATTTTACACTGTCTTATTCCTGGTACTACAACACGGGCCAGGCTCAGCCCACCCCTAGAATCACCCCTAGAATCAGCTGTTTCTCCCAGGAGCTCTGGTTTCTTTTCTCGGAGAATGACGTTAGAAACCCAGACCTGGATGTGCTCGTTGCTACTGGGATATCCCTGCTTCCGGGCCCTTTCAGCTGACAGAGCATCGCACGCGCCTTCTCACATCGTATCCACTATTTCCCAGTTAGGTCACCATCTCTCCCCCTCATCCCTTTCACTGAGGTTACTTCATACATTTGTACTACAGTTTCATTTTGGTGGGTCACTTCTGTTATTTCATCTTGGCATGCCCTAACTTACCAAATGAAAAAAAATATTTTTTTTTGGCTACACTCTGCAGCATGCAGGATCTTAATTCCCTGACCTGTGATCTAACCTGTGCCCCTCGCATTGGGTGTGCTGAGTCTTAACCACCAGACGACCAGGGAAGTCCCCTAAACGCTTTCTAAAATTTGCATACATTAAGGTTCATTCTTTGGGCTATAACTTTCCATGGATTTTGACCCACGGTTAATGTCACGTGTCCAGCATGCGGAATTTCATTGCCCTAAAATATCCCTTGTGTGTCATCAATCTTTCTGCTCCCTCAGTCCTCGAGTAACCATTAATCTTTTTACCATCTCTTTTTCAGATTGTCATATAAATAGAATCAAATAGCCTTTTTTTTTTCATTTAGTAATGTACATTTAAGATTCATCCATGTTTTTGTGTCTTCATAGCTCATTCCTATATATTTTTGTACATTATTCCATTTTATGGATGGACCACCATCCATTCACCTGTGAAGGACATCTTGGTTGCTTCTAGGTGATTTTTAATAAATCTACTATAAACATTCACATATAGGTTTTTGTGTAGACACAAATCAGTTGGGTAAATATCTAGAAGTACATAAATAGATATATTTTCATGTGCTTTTTGCTACCTGTGTATCTTCTGTGGTGAGGTGCATGTTCGTATATTTTGTTATATATTTTGTTTGTTTAAAAAAACTTTGCGTAATTGTTGAGTTTTAAGAGTTTTTTCACTGTGTGTTTTGAACACAGGTCTTTTATCCAATATGTGATTTAAAATATTTTCTCCAGTGGGTAATTTGTATTTTCATAATAGTGTTATTCCCAGAGCAAAGCTTTAAATTTGAATAAAATCCAGTTTATTAAAATTTGGGGGTGGGGGAAACTATGCTTTTGGTGTTGTATCTAGAAACCCATCCCCAAACCCAAGGGTGTGTTGATTTTCTCCTAATTTTTTCTTCTAGAAAATTTTGGAAACATACAGCCCAACCCCAGTTCCCTGTTAAGAGTACACTGTGGGCCTTCCCTGGTGGTCCAGTGGTTAAGACTCCACCTTGCAATGCAAAGGACACGGGTTCAATCTCTGGTCTAGGAAGATCCCACATGCCTCAGAGACTTAGCCGGTGCGCCACAACTAACGAACCCAAGCTCTGGAGCCCCCAGCATCCTAGGCCTGCGCTCCACAGCAAGAGAAGCCGTGGCAATGAGAAGCCTGCAGAAGACACCCAGAGAGTGGCCCCAGCTCGCCACGACTAAAGAAAGCCCGCACACAGCAACGGAAGACCCAGCACAGCCAATAAATACACAGTCTGTATTTTAAAAAGGGTATGTTGTAGTTGATCAGACTTCCCCTATAAGAGGAGGCTTTTATCAAACATGACTGCAGACACCACAAAATGAATCCAGTTGGTTATGGGCTGAATTTCGTCCCCTTAAGTTCACATGTTGAATTCCTAACTCATACCTCAAAAATGTGTCTGTGTTTGCTGATAAGGTCTTAAAAGGGAGTGTTAAATTAAAATGAGGCTGTTAGAGTGGTCCCTAACCCAATCTAACTGGTGTCTCTACAGGAAGAGGACACCTGGACACAGAGGGATGACCAGGAACTCATGTGCACGGACGGAAGTCCATGGGAGGACACAGCGCCAAGGACGAGGCTTTCAGGAGAAACCAGCTCTGCCGACACCTTGGCCTCAGACTTGCCAGCCTTCAAAACTGTGTGAAAACAAATGTCTATTGTTTAAGCCACCCAGTCGGTGGTATTTTTTATGGCAGCCCTAACAAAATTACTCATTGCCGTAGTAAAATTTCATCAGAATGCTTTAAGAGGCTCTTCATTCAGGACGTGTTAGGAGTTGGGGAAGTGGCCTCAGCCAAGGAGAGCAAATGTGGAGAGGCAGCGATTGATTGGGAAGACCCAGACATCAGTTTAAAATTGGCCGCTGTTTTCCTCTCTCCAGGCCAAGTCCCGACACATCCGGCCACTCAGGACTGAGGAGGCTGAGCCTGACTGGGCAATTAATATCTTGCAACCACATCATGCGCTCCTACCCGAAGCCCTCTGAGTGTACTGCACCGTGCGGTAGGACCCTGGGTAACAAAGGCAGGGGAGCAGGTGACAGCCTGCTAGGGGATGGAGCAGTTGGTCCAGATGCTTGTCCATCCCCGTGACATGAGAGCTGAAGTTGACCAATGTCATAATGGAATTTTGAGGGCAGGCTTGATGACTAGCATGGGGTCATCAACTTGGCTAGTGTATTAATGAGGGTAGTGCGTGCTGGCTGTGGTGCCAAATGACCCGCAGTTTCAGTGGCTTAACATAATAAAGTTTTATTTATTGCCTACATTACAGTTCAGCGTGGATTGAGAGGATTTCCTGGGCAGGGGGTGGGGGCTACCTCCAGGAAAAGATGCCGGGTTCCAGATCTTTCTATCTTGTGATGCCAACATCTTAAACACATGGTCACTTCTGTAAAAGCCATTATATCAGTAGAAGTGGAAGAGATTGCCAGAGGCTTGTGCGGGAATGTTTTAAGGGCATGGTCTAGAAGTGACCTCCATTTCTTCTGCATGCTTTTCAAAGCCCAGGACAAACTTCAAAGGAGCCTAGGAGAGGTCACTGTCCCTGTGCCCAGGCAGAGGAAGCCGTGGGGTGAGCAAAGGACATTGTCCCTACCACAGACAAGGTCACTCATTTTCCTACCCAGTTTGCAAATGTTGGGGTGCTAGGGAAGATGGTGGGGTGCTGGGGAAGATGGTGGGGTGGAGAGTCAGCCTCCAGAGAGTCGGGAATGCTGGCTGCCACAGCTGTTTCAAAACAAGTTCAGAGGAGGAGAGGTGGCTTATCGGCAAACAGGCCAAAAGCTGGGGCTTCCTTGCCCACGGATCTGGGGTGAATTAAGGACAAGGCTTGTTTGGGTCCCTCTTTGGAGAGCAATGCAGTGTGATGAGCAGCATCTGGGACTGTAAATCCCGTGGCCCTGTCATAGGAAGCATTAGTGGTGCAACAGTGGAGAACAAAGTATTAGCCGCCACGTCCAGGTCCAGGCAGGCTTGACTCTGCGCAGCCCCTGGCACGAGCCTTGGCCTGACACTGCGTGCAGAGCTCCTCTGTGAGCCAAGTGCTGGCGGGAGTCTCTCCCAATGTCCCTGCTTCTAACGGAGAAGTGAGGTCAGCCCACTGGCACACCTTTCTTGAGTTCCTTTCCCCTTGATCTTGCTTCCCCTCTACTCACTCGAAATCTTTTGTTTGTCGAGGTTAACCACATCCAGCCCTGCCAGGAATAAGACCACACCCATCCTTAAAGAAATGTGGCAGCGATTTGGAGGAGTCGCCCTTCCCATCCCTTATACCTGCTGTTCTTCCCCCAATAGTCAAGGCAGCTTTAGGAACTTGGGGTGTGTGTGAGGGGCTGGCAGTGGGAGATTCAGCTCTCTTAAAAGAGCTCCCTTAAAAGAGCACTTTTTGGTCTTTCAGCCTGCTAAGTAGACTTTAGTGTATCTGTTGAAAAAACTAAGGTCTGAAATACAAACTATTTGTGTCTGTGTGTGTGTGTGTGTATGTGTGTGCACCAAGTTGGAGATTTGGGAATGGAATAAAAATTGCAAAAGTTTATGATTTAAACCATAAATCATTGAGTGGGACTGCCTGAACTGGGACTAAGAGCCTCTTTCACACCCCAAAGAAGTAAGAGTTTGAGCAGCAGGTGAAGAGGGAGGCTCAGGAGGAGCAGATTCATCCCCCCGGCCCCCAGCTCAGAACCTGGGCCACAGGAGCCAAGCTCAGTCCAGTTATGGTGAAACAACAGAGCTGCCTTTGGCGCCTTGGACTCTGGGCCAGCTGGACCGCCTCTCAGCTGCACACACAGCTCTTTTGGCACCCTTCACCGCTCCTGGGAGCACCATCAGAGTAGGACGGTCAGCGTGCTGCACAACCTCATTGTGTTGAGTGTGTGACAAACTGTGTATCCCAGGGGCCTCTCCCTCTGGTCCCCAGGCTTCGGGCTAGTGGTTGGAATCCCTTCAGAACGCCAGGCTCTGGGTGCCCCTCCTCCAGACTGCAGAGTTTGTAAACTGCTAACCCTGCAGATTCTGGAGCTCCATCCATAGCAAGAAGAGCTGCATGGTGGCTCGGGGACCAGAGGAGCCCACAGAGCCTGGTGCCAGGACAGGGGGCAACTTGCTTCCCAGATGCTCATTCCGCGCCCCTTGCACCTGCCTCCTGGAGAGGTGAGGTGACGTTTCCGCCTGCCTGTTGGCCTCCGCGGCCCTCTGGGTTGGCCATCCTAACGTGGCTGTCTTTCCCGGCCCCTTTCCTGCTGCCCCGGTGATGCTGGCGAGCCTCTGCCTCTTCTCTCTCTACGCCCTCTTGCTCTTCCTAAGAAATCGGATCTGTCCTGGGCGACCTTGCAGGGCTGCGAGGCTGCAGATTTGTGGCTAGAATTTCCTCCCTCTTCCTTTGAATACTCGTTTTCTTGAACTTACAGCAGGAGATGGCTTGCCGGGAAGGAATTTTATTAATAGATTTGCCTTTGAGTCTGGGAGATGAAGGGCGTCCACTGCGAGCTCCTGCTATGCTCCAGGCATCTCCTGTTCTCACAGTGCAACTTCATTCATTCTGGGCTCACTCTTTATTCAAAAAAAAAAAAAAGCCTTTTAATTTCATTTTGAAGTATAGTTGATTAACAATGTTGTGTTGGTTTTAGGTGTACAGCAAAGTCATTCAGCTATATACATATCTATTCTTTTTCAAATGCTTCATCCTGGGCTCATTCTTAATTGGTGGGACGTTTTTAACACATTGCTCTTTTCATTCCAGATATGACACCTTATTAGATAGTCATGTACTGAGTGTCTCCCCAGCACCCATGTCCCTTTCTAGTACTTTCTAGTATTATCCAGGTCTCCATCTGGAGTCTTCCTCTCCCCTGAGCAGCCAGCCTGTATGATTTGGGAGAAACTGATCCTCCCTGCAGCCTTAGTGCTGGTGGTGGTGGTGGGGTGTTTGTTCAACTCACTAAAAGGCAAAGTCCATTTTCCCAGCCTCCAAACTGGGTGCAGGAATTAGCCTCTGCCTCTAGCCAAGCAGGATGAATCTTAGTACTCCTATTTGGAATACCTGGGTAAGCCTCCCTACTCTCCCCCTCAGTGGAAGTGAATGTGGAAGCGTGAATGCCCAAATGTAGCTGGCAGCCATCCCAAGAGGAAAGCTGGTCTGAGGATGAAGCTGATACTCAGCTGACAGAGTGAGGGACAAAAAGGACCGTTGTCCTTGATGATGCCATTGAGCTGCTGGTTCAAGCCATTTCTGAAGCCTGTCCCGTCTCTGGATATTCCAGTGGCAGAGGTCAAGTCTCCTTTGCTTGCTGAATTCCATTTCAGTTGGGCTTACTATTACTTGCTACATAAGGAACTCTAATACCCCCAAACTTTACAAAGGTCAGAAATACTTCCCACTTTGTTCTCCTGTATTGATCACATTCACTAATTTTGAGGACTGCATCTATATGAGTGCATTATCTCATTTAACCCTTACAACAACCTTTGTAGTCTCTTATCCTTACTTGAACGGATGAGGAAAGAGGCTCAGAGAAGTTAAAAACCACACAGCTAGAAGAGACTGGAGCTCAGGAAGCCAGATTCCTGAGCTCATCATCTTCTGTTTTAAAAAAATATTTATTTATTTGGTTACCCCAGGTCTCAGTTGCGGTCCATGTAACCTTTAGTTACAGCATGTGAACTCTTAGTTGTGGCATGGAGGATCCCCAAACCAGGGATCGAACCTAGGCCCCCTGCATTGGCAGGTGGATTTCTAACCACTGGAACACTAGGGACAGCTGATAACTTTTAGGTATAGGGATACATACACTCTCATTTGAGAGATAGTACAGCTGATGGTGAGCTGCAGGATTGGTAACCACAGTAACAGAGCATTTGGGGTGAGGAGAGCTGAAGAGAGCATAGGCTCAAAACCATTCAGAAACAATCAGGAATGGAGGTTCTGCCCTGACCACCCTTTTGACCTTGGAGCTGAACTCACTTACCTTAAGGGGCAGCAATCGAGGTAGCCAAGGCCAACCGGAACGTATAAGTTGGCCAAACCTACGTTATCGTCCAGCTGCTAATGGTGACATGTATGGCCCAAGCTACTGGGCAGAATTTTTGTTTTGGCTGCTATCCAGGATATAGATTTTCCTTCGGATAAAATTCATCCTTATTCTTTCATTGGTTCAACACGTTTTTATTTGAAAATCTATTATGAACGAGGCAGGGCTTCCCAAATGGTGCTAGTGGTAAAGAATCCACCTGCCAATGCGGGAAACACAAGAGACATGGGCTCAGTCCCTGGGTCAGGAAGATCCCCCAGAGAAGGAAATGGCAGCCCACTCCAGTATTGTTGCCGGGGAAATCCCATGGGCAGAGAAGCCTGGCGGGCAGAGTTCAGACATGACTGAGCGACTGAGTGCACAGACAGTCAGGTGAACGAGGCACTAAAACAGTTGCTGCTGATACAATAGTAAGCAAATACAGAACCAATGCTTGCCCTCCAGCAAAAATACTGTCATTGTGTTCTTTTAAATCTTTCCCTGTATTCTTCCATTATAAAATTCTCCCTGACCAATAAATCACTGTTTGCAAACAAGGACCATGTGCTATATTCGCCTTTGCAATGCAAATATGAAGTCCTGTACCTCATTCCCAACTGCTGCTGCGGTCATTCCCTTGGGGATAAGAGACGGTGGTATACAAGGCAGTTGAGTCTGTCAACCGATCTCGCAGCAGGTAAAAAGTGACACCACAGGTCCAGTTTCAGGGGCTGACAGGAGGGCTTCGGAATGCTCCAAGAGGGATTCTCTGCTACAGGCTTTAAAGGGGATACACTCCTTCCTATCCACTTGAATTAAATTTTTGGTTTCAGGCAGTGTTTTCACATGCTATTTATAAACTTGTGTCAAGGTTCATGCTTGGAGATGTTGAAGAAGAGAAAGAGAAAATAAAATGCCAGTAACATATGAGTTTCAGGAACAAACTGATCACTGAGATATATGTCCTGAAAAAATAATTCAACTGAAAAAACAAACCTATGCATATGAATGCTTGAAAATCTCTATAATACTAAAAAGTAGGAAGTGGTACAAATGTCCAATGATAAGGTTAGATTAAGTTCACTATGTCATATCCTTGAATAAAAATTAAAACTATCTAGGTAGAGGAAAAGCATAAGGAATCAACCTGCCAATGGAGGAGATGCAAGAGACTTGGGTTCAATCCTTCGGTTGGGAAGATCCCCTGGAGGAGGGCATGGCAACTCTCTCCAGTATTCTTGCCTGGAGAATCCCATGGACAGAGGAGCCTGGTGGGCTATAGTCCATGGGGTTGCAAAGAGTCAGACACAATTGAAGCGACTTAGCACGCACTCACGCAAGGGAAAAGAGGCACCACTGAACAGGAATCCTGCTGCTGCTAAGTTGCTTCAGTCGTGTCCGACTCTTTGCGACCCCATAGACAGCAGCCCATCAGGCTCCCCGTCCCTGGGATTCTCCAGGCAAGAAAACCGGAATGGATTGCCATTTCCTTCTCCAATGCATGAAAGTGAAAAGTGAAAGTGAAGTTGTTCAGTCGTGCCCGATTCTTAGCGACTCCATGGATTGCCGCCTACCAGGCTCCTCCGTCCATTTTCCAGGCAAGAGTACTGGAGTGGGCTGCCATTGCCTTCTCTAAAGCATAAAGAATCAACCTGCCAATGGAGGAGATGCAAGAGACTTGGGTTCAACCCTTGGGTTGGGAAGATCCCCTGGAGGAGGGCATTCTAATTGGTTTTGAAAAATTACTGTGATAAGGAAGATAGGATTATCCTGATTGGCTGAGATCAACAAAGACCCACTCCTATTCTCCAAAGACACATAGATGGCAAAGACGTGCATGAAAAGATGCTCAACATTACTTGTGGGGCCCTAAATGGGAAACCTCGGAGAAAAAAAAAATGGGGGCTAGCTTGACAGTTGGAAGCTGTTGGAAACTAAGATGACGCCTGGTGGAAGTGATAGGGGCGGGGTCTGTGTTTGTCAAAGTTTTTGATTGGCTCTCTTGATTTCCATGCACGTGAGGATTTGACCTTTAACATGATTGGTGCAACTGAAGGCACATAATGATTTGACCTTTAACGTGATTGGTTCAACTACGGAAAGTCCCTCCTAAACCACCCCCTGCTTGCCTATATAAGCTGGGAGTTTGCAGCAATAATGTGGAACTGCTTCAACGGAACCCTTGTCGCGTCTGATTGTCTCTCGCTCGCGGAGGGGCTGGGTTGGCGAACAGCAGGCTCACCTCTCCTCGGCACTGCCTCTACTCTTTCTGCGGAGCGCCCCCCAGCAATTACTAATTATTAGAGAAATGCAATTCAAAACTACAATGAGATATCACCTCACCCCGGTCAGAATGGCCACCATCAAAAAGTCTACAAACAATAAATGCTGGAGTGAGTGTGGAGAAAAAGGAACACTCTAACGCTGTGGGTGAGAATGTAAATTGGTTCTGCCACTATGGGGAACAGTATGGAGGTTCCACAAAAAAACAAAACTAGAGCTACCATGTGATCCAGAAACTACTCCTGGGCATATATCCAGATAAAACCATGGTTTTAAAGGATACATGCAACCCAATGTTCACTGTGGCACATTGTTTACAACAGAAAAGACACGGAAGCAACCTAAATGTCTAGTGATGCTCAGCATCACTAGAAACCAGTCAGTTGTAATTAAGACAGCCCAGCACAGCAATCGAGAACACTGATTCTTAAGCCCAATGGCCTGGGTTTGAATCATGGCTCTCATACATTTTAACTCTATGGCCTGAGAGGAAATTGTTTAACTTCTCTAGACCTCCATTTCCTCATCTATAAAAGTGGTATAATAACAATAATAATAATTCATAGTAAGTAGGAGAGCTTGCACCTTGGAAGAAAAGCTATGACCAACCTAGACAGCATATTAAAAAGCAGAGATATTACTTTGCCAACAAAGGTCCATCTAGTCAAAGCTGTGGTTTTTCCAGTAGTCATGTATGGATGTGAGAATTGGACTATAAAGAAAGCTGAATGCCAAAGAATTGATGCTTTTGAACTGTGGTGTTGGAGAAGACTCTTGAGAGTCCCTTGGACTGCAAGGAGACCCAACCAGTCAATCCTAACGGAGATCAGTCCTGAATATTCATTGGAAGGACTGATGCTGAGGCTGAAGCTCCAATACTTTGGCCACCTAATGCAAAGAACTGATTCATTGGAAAAGACCCTGGTGCTGGGAAAGATTGAAGGTAGGAGAAGGGGATGACAGAGGATGAGATGGTTGGATGGCATCACTAACTCGATGGACATGAGTTTCAGCAAGCTCCAGGAGTTCATGATGGACTCCTGAACTTCCACAGGAAAGCCAGACATGCTGCAGTCCATGAGGGTTGCAAAGAGTCAGGACACGACTGAGCAACTGAACTGAACTGAATTGTCTCATAGAGTTACTATATTAAAAACTTTAAACTACTTAGAACAGCACCTGGAACATAGTAAGTGCTGCATAAGTATCTGGTGAACAAATAAATAAAATGCCATTTAACTCATCAGAATGTTTATATTAAAGGAGCTGATCTGGGAATTCCCTGGTGGTCCACTGCTATGGCCTGGGTTAAGGGTTTAATTCCTGTTCGGGGAACTAAGATTCCCCAAGCATTGTGGCGTGGCCAAACCAACAAACAAAAAGGACTTGATCTCTCAAATGCTTGCAAGGGTTTGGAGAAACAGGCTCTTTCAGACATTTGAAGTGAAAGAACAATTTAATACTATTTACTGAAACTAAAAAATGCATGGAGTTGCAAAGAGTTGGACACAACTTAGTAACTGAACAACAACAACAATGTCTATATATTCTGGGGCCCAGGAATTCTACTTCCTGTAGCTATCTTAGAAAAATATACCTACTTGTGTATAATGAACTTCATGAAGGTATTTTCACTGCAACACAGCTTCCAATAGCAAAATCTGAAATTGACCTAAGTGTTTAATAATAGGACCATTACATTTAAGGTTGCAAATTGATGGCCCTTTAGGCTAAGTTTGTCCTGCACCTATGTTGTGCTTAGCCTGAATACTGTTTCATAATCTTGAACTAGTTGCCAATATTAAAAACTTAGATTTATGTCATAAATATCCGGGTTTTCAGATATTCTTAACAATCCTTTGGTCTGTGTAAATAGCTACTTCTGCTTAGAACAAAACACACCTGCTCCACTTTGTCACCTATTGAACTGCCACTTGCATATCCCCTGTAGGCAAGGGTTTAAGACTTTGGCAGATATGTTATGGCTCCACCAAATAATGAATTGTACATGTGAGGTAAATACAATATAGTGGATGATTATGTAGCGACTTCACTTTCACGCATTGGAGAAGGAAATGGCAACCCACTCCAGGGTTCTTGCCTGGAGAATCCCAGAGACGGCGGAGCCCAGTGGGCTGCCATCTGTGGGGTTGCACAGAGTCGGACATGACTGAAGTGACTTAGCAGTAGCAGCAGCAGCATGTAGTGGTGTGAAGGATCACCAAGACATATTCTGGGGTTTAAAAAAAGAAGCAAGCAAGAGGTAGAACCATTACGTACACAATAATGCTATTTTGGTAAACAAAAATTTATGTATTTGTATGTACACACTACAATGTAAACTATGATGTTCAGGGATCTTTTCTTTTTATTGTTATGTTCCCAGTGCCTAAAATAGTCCCTGGCGTATACTGGGTTCTTAATACATAGTTTTAAAATTTTACTTTGGCAGCACTGGGTCTTTGCTGCAGCAAGCAGGCTTTCTCCAGTTGCGGTGCACTGGCCTTCTCTTATTGCAAATGGAGTACAGGCGCAGCTGACCTGCAGTATGTTTCATCTTAGATTCCCTACCAGTCCCTGGTAGGGGACTGAACCTACATCCTCTGTGTTGGAAGGTGGATTCTCAACCGTTCCACCACCTGGCATGTCCCTCAATTTGTTGTTGTTATTTAGTTGCTAAGCCATGTCTGACTCTTTTTGAGACCTGCCAGAACTGTAGCCTGCCAGGCTCCTCCCTCCATGGGAATTCCCAGGCAAGAATAGTGGAGTGGGTTGTCATTTCCTTCTCCGGGGATCTTCCTGACCTGGGAATAAAACTCACATCTCTTGTCTCCTGCTTGGCAGGCAGATTTTTACCATGAACCCCCTGGGCTTCCCAGTCCCTCAATACATTATTTGCTTAATAAGTACATAGAAGAGGGAGTCAGAGGATGAAATGGCTGGATGGCATCATTGAGGCAATGGACATGAACTTGGGCAAACTTCAGGAGATGGTGGGGGTTGCAAAAAGTCAGACATGACTGGGTGACTAAACAACAATGTATAAATGTATAAAGGGTTGTGGAAGATACACACTAAATAAGTGATTAATTCTGTCAAAGTACTGAGATTTGGAAGGGATGGTGGTCAAGGGAAGTTTTCGTTCTGTATAGTTTGACTCATTTACAAGAACACAATATAGTAATACTTGCATAAATTTTAAAAAAAATGAAAGAAAAGCAGTCCAGCACAATATACCCTAGTAAGCAAACCAAGATTTAAAGTGAGGCCCAACTGAAACCATCTAAAGAAAAATGAATGGGGTTAAAAATAAAACTTGGTGCTTATGAGTGATGAAAGCTAATCAAAATACTTAGCTACCAGCTCAGAATTAACCAGCAGGGTGATGAGTCTGCAGAAAACACTGATGAAATCCGGCCACTCCGCATACTTGATGAGGCTCCATCCATAACCACAGTCCTCCCTGGTGCTATCATATTTTCTGATTTTTCGTTTTGTTTCTCGATTCTGTGTCCTCAAGTTCATGAATGCCTTTCACATTATGTATCAGAAAGTGACCAGCTTGGGAAGATTTTTAAAAAGAAAAAAAAAAAAAAGAATAAGCTGGGGGTAGATAAATAGCAAAGACAGGCAAAGAGAAGCGCTTTAATGTCAATGTTTGGAGATCACAGACACTTTCCCTCAAAGGGAGGATAGGCCTGGCTCATGTTTTCAGAGGCATCGAGAATAGACCGGTCTCAGCAGATTCTGAGGTGTTAGGGCAAAGGAACCACCCCACGGGGCCCTTCTCAATGCTATGTTTGGAAGCAGCTTCTCTCTCTCCAGGTTCAACTGTGATTAAACAACCTTCCTTCTTATCATCCATATTTGGAGTCAAACAATTCTCAACCACCCAGGGGCAGGATGTTCAGAGCTGTTTCGAGACAGCAGGAGCAAAGCCACTGGAAAGGTTCAGACGAGTCCAAACGATGCAACTGGCAGAAAGCAAAGCAAACTCTGTTCATCACGAAGAGCGCGAAGGTGTGCCTGTCCTGGGCTGCCCCGGCCCCTGCACGGCTGGGAGCCCGGCCCTGACTGGGCTCTACTCAGGTCAGCGGGTGGCTAGGTTTGCTTCACAACACCGGCGTCCTCACCCGCACCAGCCTGGGACAGTCTTTTGTGAGATTTTTGGCAACGGCTCTCCAAAACTAGACCTCCAGCCATAGGTCTAGAAGTGCCCAATCGGAAAACTAGAGACACCTCAGAGGGAGCAGAACGCCCCAGACAGCTCCGCCCCCGCGGCCTTCCGCAAGCACTTCCGCCGGAAGTCGAGCGGGCCAACATTAGCGTCGCATGTTGACGTCACGTGTCCGCCGGAAGTCTGGGGACGCGCCCTGGAGGCGCCGGCCAGGGCGCAGCTGGTTGTTGGCAGATCCTAGCGGTAAGTCAGTCTCCGCTGGGGTGTTAGGTACCCGGGCTGGCGCAGGGTCGTATGTCTCCCCGTCTGACCAGTCCTTTCCCGTTGCGTGTGGGGCTGCTCGGCGCCCAGACACCCTCCGTGTTGCCTCCGATCTTTCTAACCCCGCCCCCCAGCCCTGCTTTGGCTCCCGGGGAAATGGCCGGAGCTGCTGGGATCTTCGGACGGAGTGTAGCCTCGGGAATGCCCTTTTGTTGGGTCCCCAGCCTGAGCTCCTTAAGTATAGGGATAAACACCGAGATCCAAGTCTCTTGGGTTATTTCTTCCCGATTAGCTTTTTTGCCCTCTCGAAATCTTAAAATTCCCGTTCACCCTGCGCGGGCACAACATACTCTGGCTTTCACATTCTTTCCCACAGCAGAGTCCGCCCCCGTCTGTCATATCGTGTGTGTTGAATTGGTGTCTCTGCAGCCAGATCCAGCCTCCTAGGGGAACTATGTCTCCTGTAGCTTTGGGTGCCACTCGTTGCGCCAGGCGCACGCCGCTGCTCAAGAGGAGATGCCGTTTGAGTTCTCCGTGAATGTTCGGAGGAGAAACGCCAGAGCTGTCGGCTGAAAGCTGTCCAGACAAAAGAAATATGTAGGCTGGGGACCCCGAATCACCTCGTGAGAATTACTGCTCTTTATTTCTTCTGTCTTATCTCGTGGAGAGTTTCCAGTTTGGTTATCTCAGTTGGAAGTTCTGCCCAGAATCATATCTGCCAAGGCCCAGAGTAACCGTTTCCAGTTTCTTAATACAGGCCTGTGTGTGACTCTGGTCCCCCAGGGTGGTCCCTGATGGTTGGGGTCACTGGCTGGAGGGTTGCTTCATAAGACGCCATTACTGATCCTGGCCCCTGACCACCTCTGCTGGACCCTTTTTCCAATAGCATTTATTGCCAGCAGATTCTCTTGGGTACATTTCATATCAGTGTGCTATTTGAGGGAAGACGGATGCTTTCTGCATATTCTTCCCCACTGATTTTGGGATTTGCAGGCAGAAAATGCCACAAGGCAGACCACAGTGGTTTGATTAGGAAACTCTTGAAGGGTGACCAGGTGAGTAGCCCCACTGAGAGGCAGTTTGTGCTTGAAGGCTGAAGAATTCTGTTTGAGGAGCCACTTAGGGAATCAGTGTTTGCGAATATGTGTTGGAATATATCCCTCAGTAGCAGTCACACTCTTTCTGTTCTTTTGTAGCCCTAGGATGGACTTTCTGGTTCTCTTCTTGCTCTACCTGGCTTTGGTGCTGCTTGGTTTTGTGATGATCTGCATAGGCTCGAGAAGCCATTACTTGCGAGGCCTGATCAGCAGAGGGGCACAGGTAACAGTGCTGCTTGGAGACCACTTGGATACCACCAGACTGAAAGGCTTGGGCTTCTTGAGTGGCGCTAGTGGTAAAGAACCTGCCTGCCAGTGCAGGGTTCAACCCCTGGGTCAGGAAGATCCCTTGGAGGGGGGCATGGCAACCCACTCCAATGTTCTTGCCTGGAAAATCCCATGGACAGAGGAGCCTGATGGGCTACAGTTCACGTGGTCACAAAGAGTTGAACATGACTGAGTGCACACACACACACGCGCACACACACACGAAAGGCTCCCCAGTTTTCCATCAGAACAAAAAAGTGATGCCATCTTTATTTGTTAGTTCACTTGCTCTTTCACTTATGGCAGTTGTGGTATATTCCAAAGCTATCATTCTCAAGACTGGCTGTTTTTCTCTGGATTTGAGGCCTGTAATTGGGCATAGATGTGAGAAGTATATGCCTGGAGGGCCCTGATGGGTGAAACTGGGGCTTGTGTGAACAGAAAGTTGAACATCAAGCTGCCCACACTCCTCCAGGAATCAGAGTGAGCAGAATTGGGGTGAAACGCCTTGGGAGGGAGTTGGCTGGGAGGGACCCGGGCTAATGCCCAGTGGACTCTGGGACTTAGGATTGAACGCAGGGCAGGGAAAGGTTTTGTTAGCAGTTCACATTAGCATCACCTGATCCAGCCCCTCTGCTTATCCCTCTTTGCCTGAAGACACCCAGTTGGTGCCTTGTGTGAGGTCAGGGTAGAAATGGAGGAGTGCGCATCAAAGGAAGGCCTGCTACACGAAGCCCTCCTCTGTTCTGACTTAGATCAGTTCTCTGCTCATAAGCAGAAACAGGCCTTAGTATTACCAGTATTGCTGGGTGAAAGTGAAGCATCTGATTTGTTTAGGAGTTGGGGGCGGGTAACGAGAAATGAAACTGAACCTTTCTCATTTGTTTTAGATATTTTCATATATAATTCCAGAATGTCTTCAGAGGGCCATGCTAAGAGTGCTTCATTACCTCTTCCATACAAGGTATTTCTATTTCAGAGTTTTAAATGTTAGTAGTATCTTCTGTCGGAGAAGGCAATGGCACCCCACTCCAGTGTTCTTGCCTGGAGAATCCCAGGGACAGGGGAGCCTGGTGGGCTGCCATCTATGAGGTCGCACAGAGTCGGACACGACTGAAATGGCTTAGCAGCAGCAGTAGCAGTATCTACTATTCTGTTTAGCTTGTTAGCTGTTGCTGTCCTCTGGCTTCAGGAGGTTCCTTGTTCGTTTCCAGTGTGTTACAGGGCACGATGCTGGAGGGATCAAGAGTCCTGGGTTCAGACCCTCTACTCATGGATAATCTGCCTTATATCTTTGGGGTTTCAACATACCTAATTTTAAATAGAAATATTTAAAGAATGAGAAAATATTGACACGGATTTCTATAAAAAGAAATGTATCTAATACTGAGACCTCAATTCCCAACAAAGATGATGATGATAATTGATAACATTTATTGAATACTTACTGTGTGGTAGGCAGTAGGTGAAAGGTTTCACATGATTCCTTTTATCTCAAGCCCCAAAGAAGTGGTGTTCCTTGGTTGACTTTCCATAGCATCAGTTCAGTTCAGTTGCTCAATTGTGTCCAACTCTGGGACCCCATGGACTGCAGCACGACAGGCTTCCCTGTCTATCACCAACTCCCGGAGCTTGCTCAAACTCATGTCCTTAGAGTTGGTGATGCCATCCAGCTGTCTCATCCTCTGTCGTCCCCTTCTCCTGCCCTCAATCTTTCCCAGCATCAGGGTCTTTTCCAAAGAGTCATTTCTTTGCATCAGGTGGCCAAAGTATTGGTTTCAGCTTCAGCAGCAGTCCTTCCAATGAATATTCAGGACTGATCTCCTTTAGGATGGACTGGTTGGATCTCCTTGCAGTCCAAGGGACTCTCAAGAGTCTTCTCCAACACCACAGTTCAAAAGCATCAATTCTTTGGTGGTCAGCTTTTATGGTCCAACTCTCACATCCATACATGACTACTGGAAAAAACATAGCTTTAACTAGATGGACCTTTGTTGGCAAAGTAATGTCTCTGCTTTTTAATACGCTGTCTCGGTTGGTCATAGCTTTCCTTCCAATGAGTAAGCGTCTTTTAATTCCAGAGCATGCTACAAGTTTTTGACAGAGAAGCCCCTGTGAACAAGGCGTCTACCTGTTTCTTTCAGAAACTACACCTTCGTTATCCTGCATCTCATCTTGCAAGGGATGGTTTATACCGAATACACCTGGGAAATATTCGGCCTCTGTCAACAGCTGGATTTTTCTTTGTATTACCTTTTTCTGCCTTACCTGCTGCTGATTGTAAACCTGGTTTTTTTCACCCTAAGTTGTGTAACTGATCCTGGTAAGTTGAGGCTCTTAGTATAGAAACTGGTGACAGCTCAACTGTCAGACTCGTTGACAGTGTTTCAAACAAGTAGTGATCCCTCTAAGGGCTTTGCAGAAGATTTGCTATGTAAGGTGTGCCTGAACTTTTGAGTTTGTTTGTTGTAAATTTTATTTATTTATTTATGGCAATGTGGAGTCTTTGGCGCGACTCCTGCTTTTCTCTTGCTGTGACGAGTGAGGACTCCTCTTCATTGTGGTGCGTGGGCTTCTCTTGTTGCTGAGCACAGGCTCTAGGGCCCATGGGCCTCAGTGGTTGGGGTTCCTGGGCTCTAGAGCACAGGCTCAATAGTTGTGGTGCACGGGTTTCGTTGCCTCTGAGGCATGTGGGATCTTCCCGGGCCAGGGATCGAACCTGTGTCTCCTGCACTGGCAGGCATATTCTTTACTGAGTTGCCAGGGAAGCCTGATCTTTCCATTTTGAGTGTTTTCTAATTTTACTTTTGTCCTTCACGCACACAGGTGTGCTTTCTTTTTTTTTAACTTTATTTTTTGCTTCTTTGCCTCACAGATTATTTAAGACTCTTTAAAGATTGCCACACACTTTTAATTTTTGATACTTTCACTTAATTGTATTATGTACAGAGCTTTCAGTCTGTATGATACATTTTCTTTTAAAATGGTTAGTGATATTTGCATTATGCCTAGGTATGTGGTCAGTTTCTATAAATAATCCATGTGTTCTTAAAGAGTATATATCGTCTAGTTCTTAGATACAGGCACCTGTATAAGTCCATTAGATGAAGATGTTAATTATGTAGATGTGTATAAGAGACAGATGTTACAGCATGTAAAGGCACCTATTCCTCCTTATGGCTGAGTAACATTCCATGGAAGAGGCACATCCCATTTTATCTATTCATTAGGTAGTGCACATTTAGTCTTTCAAAAACAGAAGTAAAATAAAAGAATGGGGGAAAAATACCCAGCAAGTATCCAGCAAAAAACAGTGTAATAAGATCAGACAGAGGAACCTTGAGAACAGTGCGTTACTAGTAACAGACAGGCTCATTGTATTTAGAAAAAAAAACCCAGAGATAATACTAATTCTAAACTTCAATACTCCTGAGTATGTATAACTATTATACACACATAAATATTCAACAGCTTCAAAATATATGAAGGAAAAAAATCTGTCAAATCTACCATCAGAATGAGATCAAATACTCTCTATCAATCAAAAAAACTTAGTATGAATATAAAAGATCTCAACATAATTAACATCTTCATCTAATGGACTTATACAGGTGCCTGTATCTAAGAACTAGACGATATATACTCTTTAAGAACACATGGATTATTTATAGAAACTGACCACATACCTAGGCATAATGCAAATATCACTAACCATTTTAAAAGAAAATGTATCATACAGACTGAAAGCTCTGTACATAATACAATTAAGTGAAAGTATCAAAAATTAAAAGTGTGTGGCAATCTTTAAAGAGTCTTAAATAATCTGTGAGGCAAAGAAGCAAAAAATAAAGTTAAAAAAAAAGAAAGCACACCTGTGTGCGTGAAGGACAAAAGTAAAATTAGAAAACACTCAAAATGGAAAGATCAGGCTTCCCTGGCAACTCAGTAAAGAATATGCCTGCCAGTGCAGGAGACACAGGTTCGATCCCTGGCCCGGGAAGATCCCACATGCCTCAGAGGCAACGAAACCCGTGCACCACAACTATTGAGCCTGTGCTCTAGAGCCCAGGAACCCCAACCACTGAGGCCCATGGGCCCTAGAGCCTGTGCTCAGCAACAAGAGAAGCCCACGCACCACAATGAAGAGGAGTCCTCACTCGTCACAGCAAGAGAAAAGCAGGAGTCGCGCCAAAGACTCCACATTGCCATAAATAAATAAATAAAATTTACAACAAACAAACTCAAAAGTTCAGGCACACCTTACATAGCAAATCTTCTGCAAAGCCCTTAGAGGGATCACTACTTGTTTGAAACACTGTCAACGAGTCTGACAGTTGAGCTGTCACCAGTTTCTATACTAAGAGCCTCAACTTACCAGGATCAGTTACACAACTTAGGGTGAAAAAAACCAGGTTTACAATCAGCAGCAGGTAAGGCAGAAAAAGGTAATACAAAGAAAAATCCAGCTGTTGACAGAGGCCGAATATTTCCCAGGTGTATTCGGTATAAACCATCCCTTGCAAGATGAGATGCAGGATAACGAAGGTGTAGTTTCTGAAAGAAACAGGTAGACGCCTTGTTCACAGGGGCTTCTCTGTCAAAAACTTGTAGCATGCTCTGGAATTAAAAGACGCTTACTCATTGGAAGGAAAGCTATGACCAACCGAGACAGCGTATTAAAAAGCAGAGACATTACTTTGCCAACAAAGGTCCATCTAGTTAAAGCTATGTTTTTTCCAGTAGTCATGTATGGATGTGAGAGTTGGACCATAAAAGCTGACCACCAAAGAATTGATGCTTTTGAACTGTGGTGTTGGAGAAGACTCTTGAGAGTCCCTTGGACTGCAAGGAGATCCAACCAGTCCATCCTAAAGGAGATCAGTCCTGAATATTCATTGGAAGGACTGCTGCTGAAGCTGAAACCAATACTTTGGCCACCTGATGCAAAGAAATGACTCTTTGGAAAAGACCCTGATGCTGGGAAAGATTGAGGGCAGGAGAAGGGGACGACAGAGGATGAGACAGCTGGATGGCATCACCAACTCTAAGGACATGAGTTTGAGCAAGCTCCGGGAGTTGGTGATAGACAGGGAAGCCTGTCGTGCTGCAGTCCATGGGGTCCCAGAGTTGGACACAATTGAGCAACTGAACTGAACTGATGCTATGGAAAGTCAACCAAGGAACACCACTTCTTTGGGGCTTGAGATAAAAGGAATCATGTGAAACCTTTCACCTACTGCCTACCACACAGTAAGTATTCAATAAATGTTATCAATTATCATCATCATCTTTGTTGGGAATTGAGGTCTCAGTATTAGATACATTTCTTTTTATAGAAATCCGTGTCAATATTTTCTCATTCTTTAAATATTTCTATTTAAAATTAGGTATGTTGAAACCCCAAAGATATAAGGCAGATTATCCATGAGTAGAGGGTCTGAACCCAGGACTCTTGATCCCTCCAGCATCGTGCCCTGTAACACACTNGGGTTTTTTTTTTCTAAATACAATGAGCCTGTCTGTTACTAGTAACGCACTGTTCTCAAGGTTCCTCTGTCTGATCTTATTACACTGTTTTTTGCTGGATACTTGCTGGGTATTTTTCCCCCATTCTTTTATTTTACTTCTGTTTTTGAAAGACTAAATGTGCACTACCTAATGAATAGATAAAATGGGATGTGCCTCTTCCATGGAATGTTACTCAGCCATAAGGAGGAATAGGTGCCTTTACATGCTGTAACATGGATAGAACCTTGAAAACATTATGCTCAGTGAAAGAAGCCAGGTAGAAAAATACCACATATTGTATGATTCCATTTATAGGAAGTGTTCACAAAAGGCAAATCCATGGAGACAGAAAGCAGATGAGTGGTTGCCAGGGGCTGTGGGACTAGAGAGAAGTGAAGATTGACTGTTAAAGGATTTCTTGCTGGGGTGTTGCAAATGTTCTAAAGCTGCTTGTGATGGTTGTACAATTCTGTGACTGTAAAAACCATTGAACTATAAACAAGTCAGTTGGTTTTATGAACTATATCTCAATAAAGCTGTTAATTTAAAAAATAAATTATTTGGAATACTAAACATAGCGATGTTAGTTGTATTTTGCCAGGACGGATTGCTTAAACACCCAGTCGACTGTATAGCTCAAAACTGACAACTTGCCCTTCCTTTTTTCAGGTACCGTAACAAAAGCAAACGAATTACTGTTCCTTCAAGTTTATGAATTCGATGAAGTGATGTTCCCAAAGAACGTGAGGTGCCCTACTTGTGATTTAAGGAAACCAGCACGGTCCAAGCACTGCAGTAAGTCTGGCCTCGGCTCCTCCACCTCCGCCCTCACCCAGCAGACAAGTGGGTTCTGTCTGTCAGAGAATGCTACATACGTCTAGAAGCGGCCACTGCTGGCAGGGGCCCAATCACGGTTTCTCTAACATACCTGGGGGTGAAGCCTTGTGTTCTCATGAGCAGCCTTCAGCTCTGGGTCCAACAGCCTGTCCTTGGTGGCTGGGCTTGCTGCCCAAGAGATGCTTCTGTGGGATGTTGCGTTTGCTGACTTCAGTCCTGGCAGAGCCTACTCTCTTAGGGCATGCCCAAGATACTGGATCACCGCTGTCCAACAGAAGTGTCCTATGAGCCGTGTAGGGGATTTTAAAGTTTCTAGTAGCTGCACCACAAAAGTGAACAAGAAATAGACAAAATTAATATTATATGTTTCATTTACCCTAACATACCTAAAATACCATCTTAACGTGTAATCATATAAGACAAAAATATCACTCATGGATTGTTTATGTTCTCTTTTCATATTAATTCCTTGGAATTCAGTGTGTTTTTTACATCACTGGTACATCTCAGTCAGTAAACATCAATTTTTTATTGGACATTCTTGATGTCTATTTAGAGTTCATAAAATTTATAATTGGAAGAACTGATTCATATATCCAATCTCTTCTAGACATTGGTAATAGTTTTTCAGTGACTGAGTCAGTACCAAAACATCCTTTTCCTTTAATATCCACATGTACATTGACATGATGGTTCATCTTTATCCAAAACATTGATGTGACTTTTAAGTGGAAGCATCAGTTTTAAACTTTTTACACCACGGTTCTGGTGGCGGCAGCTGCCGTTTGCCCCAGGCTTCAGTGCTCGTGTCTGTGTGTTGCGTTCTCGGGAGGTGTGCCCGGTGTCATTACCAAGGATCTGCGCGGGATTGTGGCTGCCCTGTTGCTGTGCAGGTGTGTGTAACCGGTGTGTGCACCGGTTTGACCATCACTGTGTATGGGTGAACAACTGCATCGGGGCCTGGAACACGCGGCACTTCCTCTCCTACCTCTTGACGCTGACGGCCTCGGCTGCCACCATGGCTGTGGTGAGCAGCGTGTTCTTGGTCCGGCTGGTGCTGATGTCAGACGTGTACCTGCAGACCTACGTCGATGACCTCGGCCACCTGCAGGTTGTCGACACTGTCTTTCTTGTTCAGGTAACTACTGTTCGCAGGGTAACCGCATCACAGGCTGTTTGCAGAACAGCCACTGCAATCACGGTGGTCTTCTGTCCATCACTATAGACCCTCGGTGCTCCCCTGATCCCCACAGCCTCTTCCCCACATCCCTAATGCCCGGCTCCCACCCATCTGTCCTCTCTATCATTGTGTTATTTCACGATTGTTACCTCCATGGAACCCTGCAGTAGCAGTAAGGGGTTGGCTTTTTCCACTCGCCACAGTTTCTTTGAGATCCATCCAGGTGGTTCCGCATGTCTGTGGTTCATTCCTTCTTGCTGCCACACCATATTCTGTGGTGTGGGTGGGTCAGTTTGTTTAATCAGTTACCCTTTGAGGGGTATTTGGGTAATTTCCAGTTTTGGACTGTTACCGCTGAGGCTGCTATGAACTTCCATTTTTAAGCTGCTGTATGAAAACAGGAATTCAGTATGATTGTGGATTGTAGGATAAGTCCATTTTAGGGTGTTTGTGTGTGTGTATTATGCCCTCTAATTAATTATCTATTTGACACTAGGATAACACATTGTAACTATATGAGGTGACTGATATGTTAACTAACTTTACTGTGATCATTTCACCGTGTAATATAGATAATCATCATGTTGTATATTACATTGTTACACTTTAAACTTTCAGAATGTTGTCAGTTATATCTCTATAAAGCTGGGAGTGAAAAGAAAATTTGAACTATCTCAGACAAAAATAAAATATAAACTGGAAATTATTCCTCTCCCAACAATTTCACTCTCCAGAGGCAAACACCTTTATAGTTTGTTGTTTATTTCAGGCTTTTTTCCCCCTGTATATGTTTTATATGGCCATACACTTTCACGGAGTTAGCTTTATTTTTACACAAACAGGATTCCATGGTGATTTTGCATTTTGTCTTTCTCATTGGGCAATATATTACCAGCATCTTTTCCAAATTAATGCACAAACATTGACCTCACTTTAATGGCTCATTATTGTTCCATAGTATAACTATCCCAGAGTTTTGTTCTACCTCCTGGATGGACATTTAACCTGTTTCTTTTGGGAAGAGGGGCTGATGCTACAGTGAATACCCTTGTTACATGTATTTCTGTGGTCATATTGTTTTCAGAGAGAGACTGATCTCTTCTGTCTGTCTGAACTATATGTTGATGTATGAACTAAGATCTGCATTTATCTTTGTTTATTTTCTGCATAGCCACCTGGCATAACACCATTTCCCGAGTGTCCTTCCCCTTTTCCCTCAATGTACGCACTCCGTTTATCCCATATGAAGTTCTTACACACACCAGGATTTCCTCCTGGGCTGTTTGTCTATGCCCTCTGTGTTCCTGATTGTCTTCAGTGGGTCAGAGATGCGGAGCTGGGGAGGCAGCTCTGCCATGTGTGTGGACAAGGCCCTGGCTGGTGGGGGTGAGCCTGACTTAGGTCACAGCCTGGCTGTCTAACGTGCTGCTTCTTCTTTGTCCCTAGTACCTGTTCCTGACCTTCCCAAGGATCGTCTTCCTGGTGGGCTTTGTTGTGGTGCTGAGCTTCCTCCTGGGGGGCTACCTGTGCTTCTCTCTGTACCTGGCTGCCACCAACCAGACCACTAACGAGTGGCACAAGGGCACCCAAGCCAGGTGCCAGCACTGTCCCCACAGGGCCAGGCCCCTGGCCGCGGAGCCCCGGGCCTGCCGGAACATCCACTCGCATGGGCTTTGGAGCAACCTTCGGGAGATCTTTCTGCCTGCTACTGCACGTTATGAGAGAAAGAAGAAATAGGGATGGGAAGAGGGCTGCTGCCTTTTAAATATAGAATACATTTATTTATACATATGGATACGATCTAAGCATTGGTTTGTTTTTCTGGTTTCTATTGTGTTTATGAGTTGGCTTTCAGTGGCTAAGGAGAGGAGGGGAAATTAGTATTTTCTGGGTGTCTAATCCTTGCCAGGTACCCTGCTAATAAACCCTTTTATCCTCTGTTCATTCAGCTGACTGAACAGAGCATCTCTGAAGTCCTGGTGCCAAAGGATTCAAAGGTGACTTCTCAGAGGTTCCTCTTGACCTTGGTCTCCAGCTGGGCACCTAGATGGGAGGGGCCTCATGGCTGTGTCCACCGATGTGCAGGAGGGTCCCTGTGAATTGGAATTGTCCCTGGATGCACCCTCTGATGTGCTTTCCATCGTTCCCAGGGAAAGACCATTGCTTTTTTTTTATGTCCTGACCCACATCCAGCATCCTCACCTTGACCCACCTGCAGGCCAGGATGGGCCTTTTACAGGAAGCACATCCCTGTGGCCTCTTGCCTGCCCTCCACTGGCCTCTTGTGGCCACACTCAAGTCATTTCTGCCCTATTTTTAAAACCCCAAACTAAGCCCCAGTTAATTCATTGCAGAAAGATGAACTCAAGGAAAAAGAGATTCACAGAAAGTGCTGAGGGCTTTTAGATTTTCAGATCTCAGTCTTCAGGAGCAGGATACCGGTTTCCTGTGGCCCTCCCAGGCTGGCCGGGCCACTCCAGAGAGCACTGGGGAATAGGAACTCCGGATTAGGGGTTATCATTCCGTGTCACTGCAGCCCCGTGAGTTAAGACTAGATTCAATCTTGAAAGTGAATGAAAAGCTGAGGCCTGAGCTAGGGCCTTGCACCACCACCCTGTCCTTGGAAAAGCTCAATGAAATCAGACGCGTAAGCTTTGGGGAGCTCCGGGAGCGTCTCTGGGCGTGGGTGGGGGGGTACCAGGCCCTGGGAGCCTCCGCCGGGGGTGGGGGTGTGTGGCTCCCCCTCGGCAGGGGCGGGGTCAGAGTGGGCGGGGCCGCCGCTTCCGTTCCCGCGGGCCGGGCCGCCAGGGGGCG
>SJYW01044195.1:509341-532619 GCA_006410735.1 Raphicerus campestris
CGGTGGCGCTGTCGACGCGCAGCTGGGGCGCCCGCCGGCTGCCGGCGGGGGCAGCGATGGTCCCCTGAGCGGGCCCGAGCGGGCGGCAGCTGCGGGCGGGCGGGTGCCGCGGCGCAAGCCCGGGGTCGGCGGGCGGAGGCCGGGCCGCGACCTCTTTGTCTCGCCGGCTGCGGCGGCTGTCGCGCCCGCGGGGGCCCCGGAGCGGAAGTCCGTCGGCGCTCCCGGCGACCCGGCCGCCGCGGCCGCACCATGAGCGACATCCGCCACTCGCTGCTGCGCCGCGACGCGCTGAGCGCCGCCAAGGAGGTGCTGTACCACCTGGACATCTACTTCAGCAGCCAGCTGCAGAGCGCGCCGCTGCCCATCGTGGACAAGGGCCCCGTGGAGCTGCTCGAGGAGTTCGTGTTCCAGGTGCCCAAGGAGCGCGGCGCGCAGCCCAAGGTGCGCCGGACGGCCGGCAGGCCTCCCGCCCCGACCCGTGAACCCCGGCTCCCTTCCTCTCTTCCTGGTGACAAGCGTCGACCACACCGCGAGCTCCCTTCGGAGCAGCGGCTGTCCTAACCCCTGGCCTGGTTCTTTCAGCAGCGGCCAATTTGCCCGTTTTATGGTGTGTGTGACTCCCACGTCTCCAAGGTTTTGTTAAAGGAAGAGACCGTAGGTCACCGTGAATCCCACAGGGTGATGCATAATGTCGCAGAGGGACGTATCCCTACATTTAACAATCTAGTTCTACTCCGTGGGACCTGGGCTTTAGGGAGGTGAAAAGTTCCCTGAGGGAAAAGTCTTTTCTTACCGTGTGAATTAATTAATATGCTTCATCCCCCCCCCACCTTCTCCCGGATTTGTTTTACAGAGGTTAAATTCGCTGCAGGAGCTCCAACTTCTTGAAATCATGTGCAATTATTTCCAGGAGCAAACCAAGGACTCTGTCCGGCAGATTATTTTTTCATCCCTTTTCAGTCCCCAAGGGAACAAAGCGGATGACAGCCGGATGAGCTTGTTGGGAAAACTTGTCTCCATGGCCGTGGCTGTGTGTCGAGTCCCAGTGTTGGAGTGTGCAGCGTCCTGGCTCCAGGTACTTCTGCAAGTCTCTGAAGAGGTTTCTCTCATAGCTCAGTTGGTAAAGAATCTGCCTGCAATACAGGAGACCCTGGCTCGATTCCTCAGTCGGGAAGATCCCCTGTAGAAGGGATAGGCTACCCACTCCATTATTTTCGGGCTTCCCTTGTGGCTCAGCTGGTAAAGAATCCGCCCACGATGCAGGAGGCCTTGGTTTGATCCCTGGGTTTGGAAGATCTCCTGGAGAAGGGAAAGGCTACCCACTCCAGTATTCTGGCCTGGAGAATTCCAGGGATGTGACTGAGTGACTTTCACTTTCACTTTGGTTTCTAGAGAATTTTTTCCCCTATGTTAAAGAATCCACAGAAAACAACAGAATTCTGTACATTAATTATCCTTCAGTAAAAAAAAAAAGGAAAAATCCACCTGCCGGTACAGGAGATGCAGGAAACACATTAGATCCCTGGGTGGGGAATATCCCCTGGAGAACGAAGTGGCAACCCACTCCAGTATTCTTGTTCTTTATAGTTAGATTGGTAAGCCTATGAGTTGTTCCAGAGTGCCACTTCTAAGTTGATTGCTTCTAATGGATATGGACATAGAAGCCTTCTAGAGTATTTTTAAATATCTAAGGGGAAATAAGGTAAACCCGCCTGCAGATGCAGGAGACATAAGAGACATGGGCTCGATCCCTGGGTCGGGAGGATCCCCTGAAGGAGGAAATGGCAGCCCACTGCAGAATTCTTGCCTGGAGAATCCGATGGACAGAGGAGCCTGGGGGCTGCTGTCCATGGGGCAATACAGAGTCGGACACGACTGAAGCCAGCTTCGCACACATGCACAGTAGATTGTGTGTTAGGTAGTTTTTTGGAAGATCTATTTTGTTTTACTTTTTTATTCCTGAAAGTTGTTGAAAAATTCCTAATCCATTTAGAGTAATTATTAACTCAAAATTTTTATTAACGTGGTCCTCAGCTACGTTAACAGCATTTACCACATTCAGTTTCTCAAACTTGCTTCATTCCCAAGGACTTAACGACATTTGTGTTTTTAAAAAATTTATCTCAGTGTTTTTTCATGTGATCTTATTAGTGTTTAACATTTGGCTAGTAAAAATACATATTGTTCTCTGTAGCACACAGGTAAATCTTAGGGAAATGTACCTTAATTGTCAGTATTCTGATTTCTGGGGCCCCTGAACTCATCTCTCGTGTTGTCTTTAACCTCGAGATAACCTCTATCCCTTGGCAACCTAGCTTAAGTCAAGTTGAAGTGAAGTGAAGTCGCTCAGTCATGTCCAGCTCTTTGCGACCCCATGGACTGTAGCCTACCAGGCTTTTCAGTCCATGAGATTTTCCAGGCAAGAGTATGGGATCTTCCCGACCCAGGGATTGAACCTGGGTCTTCCGCATTGCAGGCAGACGCTTTACCCTCTGAGCCACCAAGTCAAGTTTAGCGCCTTGAAATTCATCCTGTGATTTTGCATTTATCTCTTGTGGTGCTGTTGTACTGGCATTCTAGTAAAGTGAAACCAGATGTTAACAGCGGAAAAGGGTCTTGTGGCTTGGGTCAGGGTTTGACACCCAGTGGCATGCCCTGCAGCTTCCTCCGAGGAAAGGTGTAAGAGATGGCTGGCTTAGTGCCTGAATGAACAGCCTGGCCTGACACCCTGCCAGCACCCTGACACCCAGGCCCTGTTTCAGCCCTGGAACTGTGCCATCCTGAGCAACTACTGAATGTGGCTACAGGTTGGCATCTGACCAGGAGGGGAAAAGGACCGGAGGGTGGTGATGTAGGAACCTGTACTAGGAGAAGATTGTAAGAAAAATTGATACAGCGCTGCTGTAAGTCACATGACAGTTCACAGGCTCTCCTAAAGCACATCAAAGTGATACCAACTGTTAAGTTTTTACCTTTAGAGTCTTACTGTAGGGTTACAAAAAAGGTCATTTCCCCACTTGAAGTCAAGAATGATTTTTCCCAAGTAGACATCAAAGCAGGGGTCAGCAGGCCTTTCAGGTGAGGGGCAAGACAGTCAACCTCCTAGGCTTTGCGGGTCCTGTGATCTCTGTCACCCCTACTCAGCTCTGCCCTTGTGGCACAGGAGCAGGGCTGTGTTTGAACAAAACAAAAGCAGGTGGCAGGAAGGATTTGGTCCGCAGGCTTTCACTTGCCATTCCCTGCTTCTGAGTAAGCTGGTCACATCTTCCCTTCCTGGGAGGGCTCCTGCCGGTTCTGATCTTCCCTGTATGTTTATGGTTGCTCGTCCGCTGGCGCGCCGCACCTCTAGTTACATGGACTGTGGCTTCTTTCCAGCGGACGCCCGTGGTCTATTGCGTGCGGTTAGCCCGGGCCCTCGTGGACGACTACTGCTGTCTGGTGCCAGGATCCGTTCAGACGCTGAAGCAGATATTCAGCGCCAGCCCTCGCTTCTGCTGCCAGTTCATCACCTCCGTCACCGCACTGTACGACTTGTCATCAGGTAAACTTTAAACAGGTTGTCACGCTCAAAACAGCTTCAGCTGATTGCCAGTGGTATGTGCACTGACCACCCAGCCAGCAAATGCTTTGTCTTCTTATTTTTCCCTCTGCAGTGTGTATTTTATTTCAGGCTAAAAGCTAAAGGTACGGGTTACTTAGATCTCTGGGATCTCCTAATGGGGAACTCTCCTTAGTGAATCCCATCTGGCTGATTCTGAACAGTCCAAGTGGCAGAGAGCCCAGCAAGCTAGGGTCTGGTGTCTGGGATGGGTGGCTGGACTTGCAAGCACCCTGCCATGGCCTGGCACCTTTCCTGGCCCTCTTCAGAGAGGCGTCCCGAGAGCGCTTAACAGCTGGGAACAGTGTTCAGGTCCTTTGTCTTCTCATAGGAAAGATTTAGTTGAAGCAAGTTCACAGCATCGCAGTTGCCCTTTCATCAGTTTCTCCAGGGCAACAAGAACAGAAATTGGTTTTAACATTGGATTAATAAATGGATTAATTAACGTGTGGAGAAGGAAAGAGTGTTCACAGAAGACTACTCACGTGCTCAAACAGACATGAGACTGGGTATTTCTCTCTTAGGTCAGCTTGCCAGTCTGATATGTCAATGATGTCTGTTTTCTTTTTTAAACCACTGCCAAGGTGTGATTGGCATGCAGAAAGCTCTCTATGTTTGTATGTGTGTAACACGATGAGTTTGGAGCTGCGGAAATCATGGGCTGCAGGGTGGTGGCCCAGAGGGCGGGCATGGAGTCCGCCAGCAGCACAGCGGTTGCTGTGGCCAGCGCTCGGGTAACAGGAAGGCCTACTTGGGGCGTTTCCACCTCCAAAACCCCAAAATGGAAGGAGCTCACCTAACCAAACAGAATAGCCTCCTGCCCGATGGGTGCAGAGAACTCGGGTCTCCCTGAAGCAAGATTGTGGAGATGGGCTCCTCAGGTACACACACGTGTGTACACAGAGCACATGTACACAGCATGTGTACACACACTTCCTTTAGGCTCTGGAAATGCCCCAGCTGAGACGTGTGCGGGGCTGGGGAGGGGCTGGGTTGCTGGAACAGTGGGCCTGAGACTTGGCATTTCCCAGACGGACACGTCTTGGGAAGTTAAGGGGACAGACTCAGAGTCGCCAGTGTTTTCCTTCCCAAGTCCAGCTCACAGACAGCTGCTGCCTCCTGACACCGTCATTTCAGAGCAGCAGGGAATGGGCGCTTCACTCACAAAACAGCAGATAATCTTGGGAGGCCAGTGGCCCCTGTGAAAGAGCATCTAGGGAGCTGACACCGATGTGGGGCTCACTCCCCCCAGCTCTCCGCTCTCAAGCCTGGCCCTGGACCAAGCAGCCTGGCAGGGACTCCCTCAGCCTTAGCTTTGTCATGAGCTGAAGGCTGCACAGCCCCGGGGACAGGAGGCCGGTGATCTGCTGCTGTGCGCACAGACAGCCCAGGGGCATGTGCGGCCATCCCAGGGTAGGTGATGTCACCGCACAGTTAAAAGCCCCCTGGGGTCAGGTCTGGGCCCACCATGTACTTTTATTTTTTGGCCACGCCATGTGGCATGTGGGATCTTCCCTGACCAGGGATTCAGTCCGGGCCCCCTGCACTGGGAGGGAGGAGTCTTAATCCCTGGACTACCAGAGAAGTCGCCTCACCGTGTACTTTGAGTGAGTCTGGAGGAAATGACTTCACATCTTGGTGTCTCAGCTTCCTTATCCTTTATATAATAGATGAGTTGTTTGAGGGTTGAGTTAATCAGTGTGAAGGAGACTGGTGCCTGGCATGTGGATAACTCAGAATGAGTGTCCGCGTTCGTCATTATAATTTCTCTGTTTTGCTGTGGAATGTCCCAGGTCTCGGGGATCACAGGAGGCCAGGCTTAGCTTAGACAGGGGTTGGCAGCTGACATTAGCAGCGGACAGATCACTGTCGGGACTCTGTCGGGACTCTGAGCTGCTCCCCGGAGGCCACCATAACGGTCACCAAACCTATTCAGTGACAGAGATGAACTGGCGGCAGAAGTGAGGGCTGGCACTGAGTATCTGCTTCAGTGTCTGAACAGATCCTGGCACCAGACAGCAGCAGTCGTCCACAAGGGCCCGGGCTAACCGCACACGATAGACCACAGGGGACACCAAACACGGACAGAACCTACTCCCAGGGGAGGGAGGAAGTGTGGCAGCGGTTTTAGATACAGATTGTTATTGTTCAGCCGCTCAGTTGTGTCCGACTCTTTGTGACCCCATGGACTGCAGCACACCAGGCTTCCCCATCCATCACCATCTCCCAGAGTCTGCTCAAACTCATATCCATTGAGTTGGTGATGCCATCCAACCATCTCATCCTCTGTTGGCCCCATCTCCTCCTGCCTTCAATCTTTCCCAGCGTCAGGGTCTTTTCCAATGGAATAAAAACCCCCTAGATACAGAGAGTGGATTTTTATTTAAATTGACACGTGGGGTCTTCAAGGCATAATGGAGTTCTTGGGAATTTTCGGCTTAACATGTTTCTTGATCCCTGCCGNAAGGCCTACTTGGGGCGTTTCCACCTCCAAAACCCCAAAATGGAAGGAGCTCACCTAACCAAACAGAATAGCCTCCTGCCCGATGGGTGCAGAGAACTCGGGTCTCCCTGAAGCAAGATTGTGGAGATGGGCTCCTCAGGTACACACACGTGTGTACACAGAGCACATGTACACAGCATGTGTACACACACTTCCTTTAGGCTCTGGAAATGCCCCAGCTGAGACATGTGCGGGGCTGGGGAGGGGCTGGGTTGCTGGAACAGTGGGCCTGAGACTTGGCATTTCCCAGACGGACACGTCTTGGGAAGTTAAGGGGACAGACTCAGAGTCGCCAGTGTTTTCCTTCCCAAGTCCAGCTCACAGACAGCTGCTGCCTCCTGACACCGTCATTTCAGAGCAGCAGGGAATGGGCGCTTCACTCACAAAACAGCAGATAATCTTGGGAGGCCAGTGGCCCCTGTGAAAGAGCATCTAGGGAGCTGACACCGATGTGGGGCTCACTCCCCCCAGCTCTCCGCTCTCAAGCCTGGCCCTGGACCAAGCAGCCTGGCAGGGACTCCCTCAGCCTTAGCTTTGTCATGAGCTGAAGGCTGCACAGCCCCGGGGACAGGAGGCCGGTGATCTGCTGCTGTGCGCACAGACAGCCCAGGGGCATGTGCGGCCATCCCAGGGTAGGTGATGTCACCGCACAGTTAAAAGCCCCCTGGGGTCAGGTCTGGGCCCACCATGTACTTTTATTTTTTGGCCACGCCATGTGGCATGTGGGATCTTCCCTGACCAGGGATTCAGTCCGGGCCCCCTGCACTGGGAGGGAGGAGTCTTAATCCCTGGACTACCAGAGAAGTCGCCTCACCGTGTACTTTGAGTGAGTCTGGAGGAAATGACTTCACATCTTGGTGTCTCAGCTTCCTTATCCTTTATATAATAGATGAGTTGTTTGAGGGTTGAGTTAATCAGTGTGAAGGAGACTGGTGCCTGGCACGTGGATAACTCAGAATGAGTGTCGGCGTTCGTCATTATAATTTCTCTGTTTTGCTGTGGAATGTCCCAGGTCTCGGGGATCACAGGAGGCCAGGCTTAGCTTAGACAGGGGTTGGCAGCTGACATTAGCAGCGGACAGATCACTGTCGGGACTCTGTCGGGACTCTGAGCTGCTCCCCGGAGGCCACCATAACGGTCACCAAACCTATTCAGTGACAGAGATGAACTGGCGGCAGAAGTGAGGGCTGGCACTGAGTATCTGCTTCAGTGTCTGAACAGATCCTGGCACCAGACAGCAGCAGTCGTCCACAAGGGCCCGGGCTAACCGCACACGATAGACCACAGGGGACACCAAACACGGACAGAACCTACTCCCAGGGGAGGGAGGAAGTGTGGCAGCGGTTTTAGATACAGATTGTTATTGTTCAGCCGCTCAGTTGTGTCCGACTCTTTGTGACCCCATGGACTGCAGCACACCAGGCTTCCCCATCCATCACCATCTCCCAGAGTCTGCTCAAACTCATATCCATTGAGTTGGTGATGCCATCCAACCATCTCATCCTCTGTTGGCCCCATCTCCTCCTGCCTTCAATCTTTCCCAGCGTCAGGGTCTTTTCCAATGGAATAAAAACCCCCTAGATACAGAGAGTGGATTTTTATTTAAATTGACACGTGGGGTCTTCAAGGCATAATGGAGTTCTTGGGAATTTTCGGCTTAACATGTTTCTTGATCCCTGCCGTGGCCAGGCTGGGGGTCCCAGGACGCTGAGTCAGGTGAGAACCAGCCCTCAGGAGGGGTTGTTTCAGGAGAGGAGTCAGAGGTACACCATCTTCGGGAGGGGACAGAGGCACAGGGTATCGGGTGGTGAGTCCTTTGAGCTGGGAGGTCCGTCTTCCCGTCTCCTCCTGTCCTCGAGGACCCTTCTGAATGAATGTATCTTTGTTTGCAGACGATCTCATCCCCCCATTGGACCTGCTTGAGTTGATTGTCAACTGGATCTTGGAGGATCCCAGATTGATCCTCATCACCTTCCTGAATACTCCAATTGCTGCCAACCTCCCGATAGGATTTTTAGAGCTCACGCCGCTCACCGGGTTGATCCGCTGGTGTGTGAAGGCCCCGCTGGCTCACAAAAGGAAGAAGAAGACCCCCTTAGCCAATGGCCACGTCGCCGCCAAAGTCCCGAAGGACTCGGGCGGAGCGGAGCAGGACTCTCACCTCTTGTACTCCAAGCTGCACCTGAGCGTGCTGCAGGTGCTCCTGATGCTGCAGGCACACCTGACTGAGAAGAACCTGTACGGCCGCCTGGGGCTCGTCCTCTTTGACCACATGGTCCCGCTGGTGGAGGAGGTGAACAGGCTGGCGGACGAACTGAACCCCCTCAACGCCTCCCAGGAGATCGAGCTTGCCCTGGACCGGCTGGCACAGGCCCTGCAGGTGGCCATGGCCTCCGGGGCCCTTCTGTGCACGAGAGGTGGGTGATGGCCCGGCCGGGCCCCCTGGGGTGGGGGCGCCACCCCCTCTGGGGAAGGAAATAGGAGCTCCCCCCCCAAAAAAAAACCTAAAAAAATTGAAAAAAAAAACCCAACAACAGAAAATAGGGGCTGCTGGACAAGGACTTCTTTCCTCTGGTTTTAAAACGTCTTGCCTCTTGGTGGCTGCAGGGAGGAAGGCAGAAGTCCCAGGATGCCTCCAGGTAGAACCCCGCGGCGAGACATCCCCGGGTCTCCTGGCTGTTTTGCCCAGACCCGGGGCTCCTCCAGAGCGTGGATAGTAACAGCTTCATGTCCTTCCTCCAAGGGAATCTTCTTTTCGTGCAGTTCTTTTCTATTGTGGCATAATTTATATACAGTGGAATGCACAGTCAAATGCAGGAAACATTCCCATCACCTGTTCAGAGGATTCCTCAGTTCTATGTTCAGTGCTGGAACTCGCCCGGGAGCATGACCTGGTGTTGATGACACGCCCGCCTTTGCTCTTTGACCGCCGGCTCCCAGCCCTTGACGGCAGCCCCACGGGTGACCCGTGTGCCTCATATCTCCCTCTTAGCCTTGATCCGCTTTCTCTGGGCCCTTCCCCAGCCATCTGACGGGTCCTCGGCAGAGCTGCCCCCTTTCCTAAGTGATGTCTTCTCTTGGGGGCCTGGTGTGTTAAATACAGAAGAAAAACGAGAACCCAGTTTCTGAGCAGTGATAGATGTGAACAAGGCACTGTGACTATCCTGTTGGCGGCCTTGAACATCTGGGAGCTTCTCCCCTTGTTGTCTGCCGGCTGTTCCTTAATTCTCTGTCCCTTTAATTTCAGACGACCTGAGAACCCTGTGCTCCAGGCTGCCTCATAATAAGTAAGTGCCCTCCCCAGACTTCTGGGTGGGCTGGCGTGGGGGTAGAGGCAGGGGTGGGGGTTGTGCAGGGCAGGGTGGACCCCTTGTCCTAGCTTCCTTGGGTAGAGCTGGTCTGCAGGGTCTAGGGCTTCTGTGTGTAAGGGACCCCCCAGGACCTGACAATCAGTGGGGAGAGGGGGTAGATGTGATAGCGTAACCCACAGGCGAGGAAGCCCCAGCACAGCGTCCATGGGAAGGGTGAGAAAAGCAGCCGCCTTGCTGGGCATCAGTGAAGAAGCTGGAGTGAGCTGGAATGTCCTTTGATGTTGTTGTTATTTAGTCGCTCAGTCGTGTCTGACTCTCTGCCACCCCATGGACTGTGGCCTGCCAGGCTCTGTCCATCAAACTCTCCAGGCAAGAGCACTGGAGTGGGCAGCCATTCCCTTCTCCCGGGATCTTCCCGGCCCAGGGCTGGAACCCGTATCTCCTGCTCGTCTCCTGCCGTGCAGGCAGATGCTTTACTGTCTGAGCCCCCAGGGAAGCCCCTGAGTGTCCTTCATCGCTGACGAAGTCAGTGTGGGTGCGTGTCGCGTGCTCTTTGTCACCGTCGGTGACATTACGGTGGCACAGCCCTTAGGGAGGCAGGGCAGGTACACAGCCCTGGGCCACAGCGTGTGGGTTAGCGCCTTGACATTGGGTGGCACAAACCAGGTTGCGAGTGTGGTTCTGCCTGTGATTGGCAGTGGCACTGGGCCGCCCTGTCACTTCCGTTTCCCCCTCCGCTGCTTTGTGTGCCTCCGGGGCCACAGCCAGGTTTAAACGAGGTGACGTCTGCAGAGTTCCTTGTCCAGAGTGCACGGCAGTCTCCCCACTCAGTGGTGCTGGTTCTTGTCCTAATTTGGGGGAAGGCCATGGTAAAAGTGAGGAGCAGGAACCGTGTGGTCACACAGCTGCTGGGAGAATTCCAGCCTTGCCACTTCCTATCTGTAGGGCCTCAGGCACATTCTAGCTCCCTCCGTTTTCTCTGTAAAATCAATCACCTGCCTCGGGGGCCCCTGCCTCCCGTGCCCTGCTCCCGATCGTGACATTTTTGTGATGATTAATTGAGTGCACGCACAGGAAGCAGGCTGCCCAGCACTTGATAGGCAGGGAGCACCTACGAGCGCTCGCTGCTGTCCCGCCTCCCACCACCTTGTAACCCAGGCATGTCTCTGAATCACGTTAATTTCACTGAATCCAAGAAGCAAAGAACTGTGTGTACAAAGCTGTTTCATGCAAAGGCAGTATCACTAGTAGCAAAGAAGCTGGAAGCAGCCTCACCCTCCCATCCGAAGGGACACTTAGGAAATTGGTAACGTTACATCGGAAGCGTGGGCGCTGATCAGTTCGGTCGCTCAGTCGCGTCCAGCTCTGCGTCCTCATGGACAGTAGCACCCACTCCCCTGTCCGTCCCAACTTCTGGAGCTGGCTCAAACTAATGCCCATCAAGGCAGTGATGCCGTCCAGCATCTCATCCTCTGTCATCCCCTTCTCCTCCTGCCTTCAGTCTTTCCCAGCATCAGGATCTCTTCTAATGAGTCAGTTTTTCACATCAAGTGGCCAAAGTATTGTGCGTCTTCACTAAAAACAGTAAATGTATATAGCTGAACGCAGCGTGTAGGTGGGTGGGTTTACAGGATTGAGAACGGCCAAGTTAAGTTAGTTGGATGATTAATCTTCTTTCCGAGGGTTTTTCAATACGGAGGAATGTTCCTTCCCCTTGGTTTTTAACACGGATGGTGGGGCTCCAGGGCCGTCGTTGGCAGGCAGTGAGGACAGAGGTGAGCGTGCCTGGTGGCCCCACTGCACAGTGTGTGTGCCCAGCTGCCCAGGGCACGACCTACCAGCCCTGCCAGGGCCTGGGAGGCCAGGCAGGTGTGACTGGCTGAGCGCAGGCTGACCTTGAGGCCAAACGATGGGCCAGGGGCTATTCCCCAGGCTGCTGGCGAGAGGGTCTGGGGGGCTCCGGGCAAGCGTCTGGGGGCTGAAACAGAGGATGAAATGAGTTGGTTCCTAGGGGAATGAAGTGGTCCCACTGGAGATACTCCAGCAGCGGAGCAGGGCCACGTGAGGGGACGGCGCAGCCCTGGGCGACAGGGACGCTGAGGGGCACAGAGGGGGCCTGACAGGCGGGATTCCCTGGCTGGGTGAGCCAGTCTAGACCCTGGGGTGAGGCTGGGAGAGCAGAGGTCAGGGGAGCGGGGCTGGGGAGGAAGCCTGTGTCCTGAAGGAGGGGATTGGTTTTAGGCTGAGTCCCTGCGGCCCAGCTAGAGGTGGTAAGGAGGTTAAGATGCCCTGCTGATTGTGCTGGGAGGGAAGGGCAGGTCAGAGAGGAAAAGAGGAAAGAGAGGAGACTCTTCCAGGGGGTCCAGAAGGGGCCAGGAGTGGAGGTGACATTGAATTCAGGAGGGAGAAGGACTTCCTGGAGGCAGAGGCTATGGACGTCCTGAACTGCAGAGAGGAGGGTGCAGACCCGGGAGGAAGGAAGTTGAGGAGGGGAGGACTAAGGCTCCTGGGGGTGGGAGTGGGACGGGAGGGTCCCTGAGAATGATTGAGGCCTGGGTCCAGGCCTGGGCCACCTCTGAGGATGCTGGATGCCAGGGTCACATCCAGGGCCAGCTGCCTGTGGCTGTGCTTGGCTTTTAGCTGGGACTCAGCCATTCGGAATGCCTCGGAGAGGCATGGCCTTCCATCACAACGACCCCCCTGGGTATGGATGGCTGAGGCCAAAACAGACACTGATCCACGCTTGTCCCCGAACCACAGACGCCGAGGCCGTGTCTGGAGCGCCTGTGGACTGCAGGGCCCCTACTCCCTGGCGCTGTGGGCAGGGTCCTGGCATTTGCTGCAGGGCCTCTCCCTCTCCAGGCACCCCCAGTCCTCATCCCACCGCCTCCAGGTCACCCCCTCCATCCTCCTGTGCACACAGCCTTCCTCCCCCAGAGGCCTGGTGCCGTCAGCCACCTGCCGCCTCCCTGCAGTGGCCCTTGGCAGGCGGGTGGCGCAGTTGGAGCCGGCGCACCCTAAACCCTCTCCTTGTCTCCGCAGCCTGCTCCAGCTGGTGATCTCGGGACCTGTGCAGCAGTCGCCCCACACGGCGCTCCCCCCTGGGTTCTACCCCCACATCCACACGCCCCCACTGGGCTATGGGGCCGTGCCAGCCCACCCGGCTGCCCACCCCGCCCTGCCCACGCATCCCGGGCACACCTTCATCTCAGGTATGACCTTCCCGTTCAGGCCCATCCACTAGCCCGGCTCCGTGAACTGCCGAGTTGGCACCGTGCCTTCTGCGCCTGGTTTGGAGGAAGCCTTCCCGGGAGAGGGTGGTGAGTGGAGAGGAGGCCATGGGGGTGGCCAGGCGACCCCTCCTTGCCACAGGACCCAGTTGGTGCCAAAGTTCAGTGACATCAGCATCTAGGCACCTCCTCCCTGTCAACATCTGTAAAAGTCCAGATGCACCCAACGAAAAGAAAATCGTCCAGCCCTCTGCAGAGCTGCGTGGGCACCTTTAGAAGCTGCCAGGACCGTGAGCCTGTGGTCCAGCATGTCGTTGCAGACGCGCACCCTGAACCTGTGCCAAGGGGCGTGGATGAGGGACCAGCGTCACCGAGCCCACCTGCCTGGCTTTCCTCCCCGCGGGTGGGCTGCATCCCACCGAGACACAGGCCACGCCCACAGTTCAGGGAGCAAGGCTGAACCACTGGCATCGCAAGCTTGCACCCAGCACTTGGTACAGGTCAAGGAATCCTATGAGCGTGACCCCAGCACCGAGGAGAGGAGCTTCTCTGTTTTATTGGGTTCCCTAAAATTTCTTTTCATATGTTCAAACAAAGTTTTTCTAAACCGTCTCATAGACCATTATGGAATGTGTTTGAAAACTTACTGGCCGGGCCCCTGGAAGCGTCCTCCCCAGTCTGCCAAGATCCTGGTCAGAAGACTGGATACGATTCTAGCCGTTCCTATGCCAGAAGCGCCGCAGACGCTCCTCACCCTGTGCAGAGCGCCGGGGTCTGTCTGCTTCAGTCACAAGTCCTTTCTGCCCTCAGGGACAGAACTCAGGCCTCACTTACTGGTTTGGGGAGGAGGGATAGAGACTCAGTAACCCCACTGCTGGGCTCCCCTAGGCTGAAGGTGAGGTGTGAGAGGCAGTTACAGCCAACAGTAAGTGCTGAGGACTCAGATCAACTCGTAGGGGTGAAATTCAGCCTTGTGGTGGTTTACCCTGCTACTTGTGGCTGCAGACCAGACCCTGGAAGGCCAGATGAGACCAGGTTTTATGTGTGTGTGTGAGACGTCTGGAGTTTGAGACATCCCTCAGGGTAACACAGCTGCACTAGGGCTGGCCTTGGTCGCAAGTCCATGATGTGGNGCCGAGTTGGCACCGTGCCTTCTGCGCCTGGTTTGGAGGAAGCCTTCCCGGGAGAGGGTGGTGAGTGGAGAGGAGGCCATGGGGGTGGCCAGGCGACCCCTCCTTGCCACAGGACCCAGTTGGTGCCAAAGTTCAGTGACATCAGCATCTAGGCACCTCCTCCCTGTCAACATCTGTAAAAGTCCAGATGCACCCAACGAAAAGAAAATCGTCCAGCCCTCTGCAGAGCTGCGTGGGCACCTTTAGAAGCTGCCAGGACCGTGAGCCTGTGGTCCAGCATGTCGTTGCAGACGCGCACCCTGAACCTGTGCCAAGGGGCGTGGATGAGGGACCAGCGTCACCGAGCCCACCTGCCTGGCTTTCCTCCCCGCGGGTGGGCTGCATCCCACCGAGACACAGGCCACGCCCACAGTTCAGGGAGCAAGGCTGAACCACTGGCATCGCAAGCTTGCACCCAGCACTTGGTACAGGTCAAGGAATCCTATGAGCGTGACCCCAGCACCGAGGAGAGGAGCTTCTCTGTTTTATTGGGTTCCCTAAAATTTCTTTTCATATGTTCAAATAAAGTTTTTCTAAACCGTCTCATAGACCATTATGGAATGTGTTTGAAAACTTACTGGCCGGGCCCCTGGAAGCGTCCTCCCCAGTCTGCCAAGATCCTGGTCAGAAGACTGGATACGATTCTAGCCGTTCCTATGCCAGAAGCGCCGCAGACGCTCCTCACCCTGTGCAGAGCGCCGGGGTCTGTCTGCTTCAGTCACAAGTCCTTTCTGCCCTCAGGGACAGAACTCAGGCCTCACTTACTGGTTTGGGGAGGAGGGATAGAGACTCAGTAACCCCATTGCTGGGCTCCCCTAGGCTGAAGGTGAGGTGTGAGAGGCAGTTACAGCCAACAGTAAGTGCTGAGGACTCAGATCAACTCGTAGGGGTGAAATTCAGCCTTGTGGTGGTTTACCCTGCTACTTGTGGCTGCAGACCAGACCCTGGAAGGCCAGATGAGACCAGGTTTTATGTGTGTGTGTGAGACGTCTGGAGTTTGAGACATCCCTCAGGGTAACACAGCTGCACTAGGGCTGGCCTTGGTCGCAAGTCCATGATGTGGGTGACCATGACGACAAGTGCTGTCTCAGGGACGTGAGCTCTAGGCCCTCGTGGGCCCCAGAAGTGCTCAGCCAGGCTCCCACCACCCCAGCCATGTGTAGGAGCCGGTCTGCAAGCAAAGTCTAGTAGGACCCTGCTTTTAAAGTGCTTTTTGAGAGCCATGAACTAGAGAAGGAGATGTCCTTTCATTTGATTTCATTATCCTCATGTTTTCTGTTATGGACAAATCTGATGTCGAAGCAGGAGCCGAAGTCAAGTGTCTGCTTCCATCTCTCTCGGTGGAACACAGCCACGGGACTAAGATTAGCACTCGCTGTTTCTTGGTGTCAACTCTGGCACCGAGAGTTGCTGTAAAGGGTGCAAAAGGGGCTCTCCTATCGCTTCCTGATCAGAGGGCCTCTGAACCTGGCTGTGTCCCAGAAGGTGGGCGTCACCATTTATCTCCAGGCCTGCGTAGTCTCAGCTCCACTCAGACTTCAGGTGATTTTGCAAAAGAAAAAATGTAGGGAACAAAGCCACTAGGGCCACAGATTCCTTCTGTGGTATTTTTAGCAGCATGTGGGCAATTAAACATGATGGGCCTCCTGTTAAGAAATTATTGCCAGGCACTTGCACAATTTTATTTTTTTTAACAATGGTGTTTTACATCCATTAAAAATTGATACATAAGAAAATATTAGGCAACAGGGGAAACAAACTTGTCTACACAGAATGTATAAGAAATTACTGCTGATCCAGAGACATTCCAATTTTTAAACTGAGTGAAGGAAATGAACAGAAAATTCATAGAAAAGAGGGGCTAACCTGGAGGTCCAGGGGTTAGGATGCCACACTTCCACTGGGTTGATCCCTGTGTCAGTTCAAAGATCTGCCACAGCCAAATAAGTAAGACTAATAAGTATATTTTTAAAATGATATGTACTAAGCCAAGAACAGTGGAAACCTCTGGGGAAGATAATAGACATGGGATGACAGCCAAAGGAGGCCTCTCCTTGTCTACACAGTTTTAAAGTTTCAGTTTTTAAACTCAATTTTAAAAAATATTCTGAGTCGTAAGGAAGGACAAGACTGAATCAGTCCCTGACTCCTGTAAGTAAAAGAAGCCTGGATCTGGCATACTTACCAGCCGATAACCACACAGTTTGTTTTTATAAGGACGGTGTATTCATATGTTACTTGTCTAATTACAAGTAAATTTTTAAAGTGCATTTTAGAACTTCTATTTCTGGTAGTGATGGGTTAGATTTTTCAGCCAGCCCTTTTGCTTTAATTAAAAACACTGGATAACATACAACGACCTAGTGACAAACCAGTAGGTTATAAAGAACATCCAGCTCAGGGGCTTCCCTGGGAGGTCAGTAGTAAAGAATCCGCCTGCCAATGCAGGAGACAGGTTCGATCCCTGGTCCTGGGGGACCCCACCAGTGCTAAGTGCTCTAGAGTTGAGGAACTGTAGCTGCTGAGCTCATGTGCTGCAGCTACTGAAGCCTCAGCACCTAGGGCCTGTGCTCCACAACAAGAGAAGCCAGCGCAATGTGAAGCCCGCATGCTGAAACCAGGGGGTGGGCCCCGCTCACCGCAGCGAGTGAAAGTCCACGTGCAGCAACAAAGACTCAGCACAGCTAAAGACAAGCTATTTTTTTAAAAAGGACATCCAGGTCAGATGGTAAGTGAAAGCAGGTAAGGTGCACAAAGGCACTTGTGCCCCTGACGGCCTCAAGGATGAAGGGTTCAAAGTGGGGATCTACTGGGAGACCCAGGCTCCTTTTTGCCGGAACCCCTGGGATATACCTTGAAGAAGAATGGAAGGTGGCAGGGAAGGTTGCCCTCGCACTGAGCAGAGCCTGGGAAAAGCCAAAGGGAAGTCTGGTTCCTAGGAAGTGAGAGGTGGGGGCGAGTCCTCAGCCCGGGTTGACAGCACTGGGTACCCCAGGACACTGCCTGCCGTGACCTCAGTCCTTGGGGGTTCCTGGACTTGCAGTCCTCCCTGGTGCCCGCGAGGAGCAAACACATTCTCTGGAGGAAAGTCACTCATCCTGGGCTCAACCCACCCACAACTGAACAAGGAGACCGACATGTCCAGTGAGAAATGAACAAGGTGCCAGGAGTGGGGACCAGCAGACGCAGCTGACAGAAGCAGGTTCACAGTCTTCCGGTGCCACAGCTGTCAAGAGCTGGACCAAAACAGTCATGGTTAATGGCATAAAACACAAGTGGGAAACTACAGGGGGAAATTACTAGGTAACTGTGAATTACCGGAGAAGGCGATAGCACCCCACGCCAGTACTCTTGCCTGGAAAGTCCCACGGATGGAGGAGCCTGGTGGGCTACAGTCCATGGGGTCGCTAAGAATTGTTGACTGAGCGACTTCACTTTCACTTTTCACTTTCATGTGTTGGAGAAGGAAATGGCAACCCACTCCAGTGTTCTTGCCTGGAGAATCCCAGGGACAGGGAAGCCTGGTGGGCTGCCGTCTATGAGGTCACACAGAGTCGGACACGACTGAAGTGACTTAGCAGCAGCAGCAGTGTGAATTACCTAGAAGACTGGGAAAAAAAAAAGTTAGGTAGAACTTCTAGAAATGAAAAGTAGGGACTTCCCTGGTCATTCAGTGGCTAAGACTCCACACTCCCAGTGCAGGAGACCCAAGTTCAATCCCTGGTCAGGGAACTAAGATCCTCCATGCCTCACGGGATGGCCTAAAACTTTAAAAATATATATATATAAAGTACAGTATTTTAATTATACCTATGCCTTCTTCAGGGCTTCCCAGGTAGTGCTAGTAGTAAAGAAACTGCCTCCCAATACAGGGACATAATAGACAATCGAACCCAGGGTTTGATCCCTGGGTTGGGAAGATCCCCTGGAGGAGGAAATGGCATCCCACTCCAGTATTCTGGAGAATCCTGGAGAATCCCATGGACTGTAACCCACCAATCTCTTCTGTCCATGGGATTCCCTGGTGAAGAATACTGGAAGGCAATGGCTAATAATTCTGCCACATACACTTGCTCCAGCTTCCCTGGTGGCTAGTGGTAAAGAATCCGCTTGCCAATGCAGAAAATGTGGGTTTGATCTCTGGGTCAGGAAGATCCCCTGGAGAAGGGAATGGCAACCCACTCCAGAATCCTTGCCTAGAAAACTCCATGGACAGAAGAACCTGATGGGCTACAGTCCACGGGGTCACAAAGAGTCGGACACAACTGAGTGAGCACATGCCTCCTTCAACTTATGAAGTCCTGTTCAACATCATTTAATTTTGTTAATGCAAATTAAAGCAGTGAAGTAATTTTTGCCCATCATGTTTTCAGCTGTTAAAATGTGTGGCAAGCAAGCATCTGATCTGGTCTTTGTCACTAAGTCAAGTCTGACTCATTGTGACCCTAGGGACTGTAGCCTGCCAGGTTCTTCTGTCCATGGAGTTTTCTAGGCAAGAATTCTGGAGTGGGTTGCCATTCCCTTCTCCAGGAGATCTTCCTGACCCAGAGATCAAACCCACATTTCCTGCATTGGCAAGCGGATTCTTTACCACTAGCCACCAGGGAAGCTGGAGCAAGTGTACATGGCAGAATTATTAGCCATTGCCTTCCAGTATTCTTCGCCGGGGAATCCCATGGACAGAAGAGCCTGGTGGGTTACAGTCCATGGGATCACAAAGAGTCGGACACAACTGAATGACTAACACCAGTCATCTGGACTTCTCAGGTGGCACTAATGGTACAAGAATCCGCCTGTCAATGCAGGAGATGAAAGAGACGAGGGTTTGATTCCTGGGTCAGGAAGATCCCTCTGGAGGAGGAAACAGCAACCCACTCCAGTATTCTTGCCTGGAAAATTCCATGGGCAGAAGAGCCTGGGGCTACAGTCCATGGGATAGGAGAGTCAGACATAACTGCATGACTGAACACAACCAGTTGTCTCTCTCCTTGATAAAGTACCTCGTTGAGGGCAAATGTTTGACAGGCAGCCCCTTCAGGGAAGCTGGGCTCCTCCTTGGAGTGGGTTTCGTGTGCGCATGTGCCAAATCCCTTGAATGGTTAGCACTCCGTGCTTTCACAGCTGTGGGCTCAGGTTCAGTTCCAGGTCAGGCAGAAAACAAAAGAGCAAGTTGTTGAAAGTCAATGTGTATGTTAGGATCTTGACCTTGTACACACATTGTGAATAAATACTAACATTCTAGTTATGACGGATCTGTTGTTTCTGTCCATCCACAATTCAGCCCCTCTTCCTGCTGGTGATAGCGTCCTGACTTCACCCCTGAGGCCCTGGATCCATCCTTGACCCAGGCCTGGGCCAGCTGAGCCCTGCAGCTCCCCTGGTGGTTGCCTGAAGGTGAACCCATGAACCAATGAACCCTAATGAAACCCAACTCTAAAATCTGAGACAGAACTGGCATAAGCCTGGGGCCAGTAAACCAAAAGCAGGGAGAGTTCATCTTGAAAGCAAGGGGGATTTAATGACCACACACATGACCAAACAGCCCAGGGGCAGCCAGCATCCTAGGAAATCCTCCAACAGAAGAAATGAAACAGACATGTTCAGTTCAGTTCAGTTCAGTTGCTCAGTCGTGTCTGACTCTCTGTGACCCCATGAACTGTTAGGAGGAAAAAAAAAAAAAAGCTGGAGTAAACAAAGATGACAGAGGGAGCAGGAACAAAGTTCACTGTCCTCAGAGAGATGAGAGCAAGTACTGGAATCATGAAACAAGAGCAGCATGCATGAGAAGAGCAAGAGCTTGAGAATAAGAAAGCTCTGGGGAATGGCAGACACAACACCAGAAATAAAAGCATTCAACAAAAAGCTTAGGAGGAAATGAAGAGAAAATCATCCGGAAAGTGTACTGAGAGGTTACGTGATAAAAAATAGAAGAGAAGTTAAAATTGAGAGGAGTGGAACAGAGGGTCCAATGTCTGAAAAAATCAAAATTCCAGAAAAGGAGAAAAGAAAACCAAGGGGAACATGATCAAAGAAATTACTCAAATTCACTTCTCGGAACAGATAAGCATGAGTCTCCAGACTGAAGTGGCTGCCTGAGTGTCCACGAGGGAATTTCAGAATACAGGTTTAAAAAAAATATATTTACAAGCTTCCAGAGAGGAAAACGGGAGGAAGACATGGCAACCCACTCCAGTATTCTTGCCAGGAAAATCCCACAGACAGAGGAGCCTGGCAGTCTATAGTCTATTGCAGTCACAAAGGGTCAGACACGACCAGGCACGCAGCACAGAGAGAAAGCAGCAGTCATGCGCAAAGGACTGGGTATCAAAATGGCCCTGGAAACCTGCAGCAGCAATGCCCGAAGCCAAAAGGCAATGGAGAGGAGAGTGGCCTCCCCAGGGGTCCAGCAGTCGTCTCTGCTCCCAGTGCAGGGGGCCCAGGTTCCATCCTCGATCAGGGAGCTAGATCCTGCCTGCTGCAGCTAAGCCCAGCACACACCGCCCTGACCTCATACGCTGGCCTCACGTTTGGACGTTCCCAGGCCACCTGCACTTCTGACCAGCTGGCTACAGAATCAGGATTCCTGTGACCCACTCGGGTTCGTTATTGTGTTAGATCAACTCACAGAATTCAGGAGCGCACTTACACTGATGCCTGTCAGTGCGTGTCTGTGTGCTCAGCGGTGTCCGGCTCTTTGTGACCCCATGGACTGTAGCCCCCCAGACTCCTCTGTTCATGGGATTTCCCAGGCAAGAATACTGGAGTGGGCAGCCATCCCCTTGTTCAGGAGATCTCCTTGACCCAGGGATCGAACCTGGTTCTCCTGCACTGCAGGCGGATTCTTTACCATCTGAGCCATCAGAGTTTGAAGCTCTCACCCAGAAAACAGGATAAAGACCAGACAAATGATTAGACAATGGGAGGATGGGAGGGAAAGTAGGCATGTCTCTGTGTGGTTTAAAGAGTTCAACCTGAACCTTCCAGAGTGGGATGTCATCAGATATGATCTAAACTGGAAAAAGCAAGTAAGAGCATTCAATTCAGTTCAGTTAAGTCACTCAGTCATGTCAGACTCTTTGTGACCCCATGAATCGCAGCACGCCAGGCCTACCTGTCCATCACCAGCTCCTGGAGTTCACTCAGACTCACGTCCATCGAGTCAGTGATGCCATCCAGCCATCTCATCCTCTGTCGTCCCCTTCTTCTCCTGCCCCCAATCCCTCCCAGCATCAAAGTCTTTTCCAATGAGTTAGCTCTTCGCATGAGGTGGCCAAAGTACTGGAGTTTCAGCTTTAGCATCATTCCTTCCAAAGAAATCCCGGGGTTGATCTCCTTCAGAATGGACTGGTTGGATCTTTAGAAGTACATTACTTAGAAATATGGCAAGAGAGATCTGAAGAAATGGGAGTGGACTCACAAGTGAGGAGAAACTTTTCTTGTTGCTGCAGATTTTGTAGAACTATTTGACTTACTCAACTTGGTATACGTGTTACTCTGATTAAAAAAAAATTAAGACAGGGACTTACCTGGCAGTCCAGTGGTTAGGACTCCATGCTTCTAACTGCAGGGCGCCTGGGTTCAATCCTTGATCAGGGAGCAAGGATCCTGTGTGTTGCTGCATGGTGCAGCCAAAAAAAAAAAAGAGAGAGAGAGAGAGAAATTTGAAAAAAAGAAAAAAAAAGATTGAAGGGAAGGAGAGGAAGAAAGCAAAAGAAAGGGTGGCGGCTTAGGTGTGGACCAGAGAAGCGCTCTTGGGGACAGCCGCCCCAGGAAGACACCTGCTTGCAGGTTTGCATGATGTAAAGGTGAGCAATGAGCCTGGTGAAGGAAGAGAACCTGCAGAGGTAGCAGGTAGGGAAGAAGGGGGAACCAAGAGTGCTCTCCCAGCAAAGCTGCCTAGAGGCAGAACGAGCTGAGAGATTCAGTGGAGGTCCCTGGTGACATCAGGCAGAGCTGTCTGGGCGGAGTGACGAGGCAGAGAGGGAAGGAGAGCCAGGCTGATTGGGTATGGAGAGAACTATCATGGAGCATCTTTCCAGCAAGTTTGGCGCCAAGGGCAGGAGAGCGAGGTGGAGGGGGGGAGCGGTGCGTGTTTTTAAGATGAGAGAGCTGTGGGAATGAGAAAGTGCTTCCAGCAGAGGGGGGGAGGTTAAAAATTCGGTAGCAGGGAGTGGATCCTCTGGGCGTGAGGTCTCCTAGGAGGCAGGAGGAGGCAGAAACAGCTCAGCTTTCAACTCTCCCAGGCAAAGGAAGGGGCACGCCTGCCCCAGGCAGGAGGGAGCCAGTTCATTCATTCCCCAGACACCCGGCAAGTGGGGTGCAGTCCCACCGCCCGGATGGAAGGCCATAATTGGCCTCCTAACAGGGCTGGAAGAGGCCCTCTTGGGAACCCAGATTTTTCTGCCTCCAAAGATGGGCTTTCACTGAGCTTGTTTCTCTATGGAGGCAGATGCGGTCCCTGCCCTCCGGAGCACCTCATCTAGGGTGAAGCTGCCAGACAATGTAGGCGGTTCAGGCAAGTGCGAGAGGAGGAGCCCCAATCTCCACTCCCAAAGGACCTGGAAGAGTCCAAAATCGGATCAAGGGGAGCACAGGTGTGGCAGCTATGTGAGAGTGGAGACAGTAAGGGGGGAGGGGGCTGTGACCACAGGAGGACCCCTGTCCCCCTCCAGTGGGGCACCGCCATGCTCCCCCCAGGAGCAGCTCTCTGCGGCCAGTGATTTGAGCTTTCGGAGGGAGAACTGGAGCATCCTGACTTCAGCGTCAGTCCATCTCCAGAGTAGCAAAGGGGCGGGATATGGAGACAGAGGGACCCCTCCCGACCCGTAGGGAAGAGGCTGGGCACGACCAGGGAGGCCCGCTGCCCTGAGCGGCTGAGGAGGGGGCTGGGGAGGGCGGAGGGTGGGGGTGGCGAGGGGGCCTGTCCACCCGGCGGCGGTGCGCACAGCGCAGCGGCGCAGAGAGCAGCTCAGCTCTCCAGTTGGCCAGGGTGGCCCCTACGGCCCCATCTGGTCCTTTGGGGTCCACGCCCACCTGACTGCCGGCCACAACTCTCCACGCCCGCAGGCCCGTCCCCGCCACTCCAGGATCCAGGACATGGGTCCAGGGGGACGAAGGAGAGGCCTCTCTAGGGTGTGCGCAGCGGCCCGGGATGGGGCTTCGTGAACCGAGAGTCACCTAACTGAGTGCGACTTGAACCCCGTTTGTCCCGGGGCCGTGCCTGCCCTTCAGCGGGCTGCTGAGCCCGGCTGGGAGCCTCCCCCGCACTCGCGCGGCGACAGTCGCCAACCCGGGCGCGCGGACGCGCACACCCGGAGATGCTGCGGAGCGCGCTGCGCCCGGCTCGGGCGCCCCGGCTCGCGCCCCCCGCGCGGGGTGAGTGGCCGGGCCGGGAAGGGTTAAGCCCACCGAGCTCGCGGCGGCCTAGAGCGGCGGCGGCGGCGGGGGCCGGGGCGCGGGGGACA
>SJYW01044195.1:541186-562894 GCA_006410735.1 Raphicerus campestris
TACAGCCAAAAAACAAACAAACAAGCAGACCATTTTCAGTCTAAAGGCTGTTTCAAATGGAGGTAGTTGTATCCTTGGTATTAATATTTCCAAACTGCTTGCTAATTTTCAAACTAATTCCTAATCCACAGAGAGAGGGATTTTTCAAGCACCTACTAGGGGTGATGCCGGGGCCCTTCCTGCTTGACTCATTAAGCTGGCAGTGTGGGGATGACAAAGGTATATGTTCCAGCCCAGGAGGGCCCTGAACCTTCAGGAGGTTAGCCAGCTGCTACCTGGTAGAAGTACCGGGCACCTCCCACCTGGAAACCTCGTTCTCTCTGACTTCGCTGATTTTTAGAAACTGCCGTGGAAACACTTCCAGGCAGTCTGACAGAAATTCTTTATTATGTACAGAGAGGGTGAATTTCATTTGTTTCAAGTGTGACCTCTGACTGAGGTCAGAGTTCAGCATGGGCTTCTGGCTTAGCCATGGGAATGGCAGGTTCACAGATTCCTCTCGGATGGCGGTTAGGCCCAAAGGACTTTTCAGGGAGTGGTGTTGGGGAGCCCCAGGCACCCAGGGTGGTGTCACTGCCAAGGTCTAAGCATCAAGCCTGTGTGGAAGAAGGCCTCGAGGAGAGGCCGGGGGCCTGGGGTCCAGAGTGATGTGGCCAGCTAGCTGTCCCTTGGATACATTTTTATGCCAGCTCCACACCGCTGGGCATTTCCCTTTCTGTCGTGCTGCTGTTGTCATTTGGGGGTCCCTGCTGAGGGCTCAGGAGTGTATCATAGAGTGACTGTACATAGGGGAGGGTAAGGAAGGACATCGTGGGAGTCTGAACCAGAGGGCTGACTCCAGATCTTTCTCTCCTGGCTTCCCACCATTCCTACTCCAGGTGGCAGCGGTGGGAGCGAGAGTCAGGAGAGAGAAAATGCTCAGGAGAGGAGCAGCAGCCTGCCACGGCCAGCAGTCTCAGCTCCCAAGTGGGCCAGTGAAGTCGCTGAGGAGACTGCATCAGAACGGCAGAAGCTGCAAGCCCGACAGTTAAAACAGCAGCTGGAGCAGCAGCCGCAACTGCAGCCACACAGCCAAGGGCCAGGGCCTCAGCCAGCGCCACAGCAGCAGCAAGATGGGCAAGAGCCACTGCCCCAGCCACAGCCAGAATTACGGGAAGAACCCCAGTCTGAGCAACAGGGGCCACTGAAACCGCGGCTGCGGCTGATGCCGCGGCAGAAACAGTCACGGGAGCAGCACAGGCAGGTGCGACGGCAGTCACGGCTGCGGCAGGAACGGTTCCAGCAGCAGGAACTGCAGGAAAAGCCCCCGTGTGTGCAGTATGAGCAGCAGAAGCAGCTGCAGCGGCAGGAACAGTCAGAGGTGGGGCAAGTGCAAGAACAGCAGCTGCCACAGCTGCAGCAGGAGCTGCAACAGGACTTACAGCAGGGATGGCCACAGCTGCCACAGCAAGCAGTGCAGCAGCCACAGCAGCTACAACAGCAGGAGCCATTACAGCCACAGCAGGAGTCACTGCAGCCACAGCAAGAACAGTTGCAGCTGCAGCAACAGCAGCAAGAACAACTCCAGCACCAAGAACAGTTGCAGCAACAGCTGTTGCAGCAGCAAGAGTTACAGCGGAGGCAGCAGCAACAGCAGCAGGAACAGTTACAACCACAGCAGGAGCAGTTACAGCTGCAGCAGCAGTTGCAGAAGCAGCAGGAACAGTTGCAGCTGTTGCAGCAGCAGCAAGAACAGCTGGAGCTGTTGCTGCAGCAGCAGCAGCAGTTGCAGCAGCAGATGCAGCCCCGGCCTCTAGGGCTGGAGGACGAGGAGGAGGTGGAGCTGGAGCTCATGCCGGTGGACGTGGAGTCTGATCAGGAGCTGGAGCGCCAGCGTCAGGAGCTGGAGCGGCAGCAGGAGCAGCGGCAGCTGCAGCTCCAACTTCAGGAGCAGTTGCAGCAGCTGGAGAAGCAGCTGGAGCAGCAGCTGGCGCAGCCGCCGGAGGTGCAGCTGGAGCTGACACCGGTGGAGCCTGGGGTCCCCGCGCCCGAGCTGCAGCTGGAGCTGACCCCCGTGCCGCCTGAGCTGCAGCTGGAGCTGGTGCCGGCCGCCGCGGGGGTGCCCGCCGCGGTGGTGCTGGCGCCCCCGGGCTACGTGGTGCTGCAGGAGCTGATGGTGCTGCCAGCGGCCGTGTCGGCCCCCTCGATCGTGGCCGTCCCGGGCCCGCCGAGCGGCGCGGCCCTGACGCCGGCCCGGCCTCCGCGGCGGCGGCGGCGCGCCCGGGACCGGCCGACCATCTGCGGGGAGTGCGGCAAGGGCTTCAGCCGCAGCACGGACCTGGTGCGGCACCAGGCCACGCACACGGGCGAGCGGCCGCACCGCTGCGGCGAGTGCGGCAAGAGCTTCTCGCAGCACTCGAACCTGGTGACACACCAGCGCATCCACACGGGCGAGAAGCCCTACGCGTGCCCCGAGTGTGGCAAGCGCTTCCGCGGCTGGTCGGGCTTCATCCAACACCACCGCATCCACACAGGCGAAAAGCCCTACGAGTGCGGCCAGTGTGGCCGCGCCTTCAGCCACAGCTCACACTTCACGCAGCACCTGCGCATCCACAATGGGGAGAAGCCATACGAGTGTGGCGAGTGCGGCCAGGCCTTCAGCCAGAGCTCCAACCTGGTGCGGCACCAGCGGCTGCACACGGGCGAGAAGCCGTACGCCTGCAGCCAGTGCGGCAAGGCCTTNCGTCCAACCTGCTGCGCCACCGCCGCACGCACTCGGGCGAGCGGCCCTACGTCTGCGAGGACTGCGGCGAGCGCTTCCGCCACAAGGTTCAGATCCGCCGCCACGAGCGCCAGCTGCACGGCGCCGGCCGCTCCCGGGGCCTCGGGCTGCTCCGCGGCGCGCGCGCGGCCGCCGGGGGCGCCCCGCGCGCCGAGCCCGCGGCCGACAAGGCGCCCTGACCCGGTATCGGGGCTAGGGACGAGGGCGCCGAGGTCGGGGAGGGCGCCGCTTCCCCCGCACCCGGGAAGCACCGCGCGCGCTTGGAAGTCTTGACCGCGTGCCGCAACATCCTGGAATATCGCTGGGACATCGCTGACATCCTTCTTCCGGGCCAACTGAGTGACGGACCGATTCACCCTCGGAAACACTCCACGGGAGGATATCGACGAGGCTACAGCGGCACGGAGGTGGCACATTACTGCTCACAGCACGTGGTTCAGGGTCGTCTGCGGGCACCAATGGGTGAGAAGTTGGCCAGTTTCTCCCCCGGGGAAATTGGACTTTACAGGAGTTGAGAGCCACGGGGGTTATCTCCCAACGGCAGGTCGAGACGGTGGGTGACATTCGACAGCTCCAATAGTAGCCAGGGAAGCTGACATATGCGAAAGGGTCCTGGTGAAAATTATTTCATGGGGGAAGAGGAAATTTATCTGCACTACATAGAAAACTGAACACGCATTCAGTTATCTTCAGTGGCTTTTGCCTTCAAAATACTTCCGCGAATGAAAGTTGATCAGGGTGGATGAAATCCTGATGTAAATGTTTTGTGTTCATGAACACAAGGTCCCAGCATCCACTGGGTCAATGTGCACAGGCCAGGAAGTGCACTCTGGGCGAAGGTGAAACCTTCCCTCCAGGGCCACACCCAAACAAGCCTCCGAGGCAGGGCTGGGATATTCCCAGGCTCGCAGGCGTTCCCTAAATCCTCTTGAGTAGGAGCCAGGGGCGGAAGCAGCGGGCATCCTCTGAGTGCTGTCCAAGGTCCTAAGGGGTGGTCCCTCCATCGCTCCCAACGACTTCACCTTAGCTCCCACCTGCCTTGCCTTCTCAGAAGCCAGTGCACCCACTGTGGCTTGGGGGCTGGGACCTTGAGATGCAGGGGCAGGTTCTCCCAGGCCAGGCCACGCAGAGGGCCGGCCCAAGTAGACCCTGCCTCGTCACTGGGGGTCAGAAGGAGAATGCTGGGGACAAGGACGGGAGGCAACAGAAATGCTCTTTATGGCGATTTTGTAAACATCTGGGGGTCAGTCGGAGCAGCAGCAATCTCAATGTCCTGTGGGAGGGCAGGGTGATGTTGTGGGGGCACCTGAGACCTCTGGCCCTTCTGGCCCTTCCTGCTCCTGACTCCCCCATGTGGCTCCTTAGACGCTGCCTGACTCCCCTCCCTGCTTCTCCTTTACTAACACAGCCTGCTCCGTTTTACCAACGTGTTGGTAAGTGAGAAACAAAATAAACAAAAATGAGGAAATACCTTGTCCTGTCTTTGTGTTTTCACCTCTGGATGTTATGGAGCTTCATTTCTCTGTCACATTTTGCCCATTGCTTTAGAAGCAGACAACTTCGTATTCAGAACCATTCCCAGCTCCGCACCCCAGACCCTTCCTTCCAGCCTGAGATTCTTGGCCAGGGATGGGCTTATTCAGTAAAACTCTCCTGGGAGGGACAGGGACCAGAAAGTGGATGCTGGAGGAAGCCGGTTTTGGGCATTTCCTCCAGACAACTTTTGAAGCATCCAGTCCGACGGTAGTGTGGACTGCTGTGACAGTGGCGAGTGTGACACCTGGAGGGGTGTCGTAAGGACTGAGACCCCTCCCAGCCCCGAGAGGCCCCAGCTCTAAGACTCAACAGTCAGATGCTCTCAGATGCCTCTTTACCATCTTTGTCTCGCCTTGTCATCCAGCTTTTGCTTTCAACTGTCCTGCCCTCAGCTTTTCTTTGCTGGATGACCCTGGGGGCTGCTGAAGCCTCTTGACCCACCTGTGGGGAGAGATGTACCTGGGGATTGCTTCCCCCACGTGGGAGGGCGCTGCAAGCCAAGCTCCTCCCCTTCCAGCCAGCACCCCCGGAGGCATGGATCATAGCCAAGCTTGTCTGTGGGATCCCATGCGAGCATCTCTGCAGGGTTTGCCTTGAGACTCACCCTTCCTCTGCTTCTTTTCCTTTGCGGTCTTATTTCCTTTACTCAGATACTCACTGGAAGTAGGGCCTTAATAAATCACTCACACCTATAATCCTTGTTTCAGGGTCTGCTTGTCAGGAGCCCACCTTAAGACTGATGGTGTTGACAGTGGTCTTAGGAAGTGGAGTCTAAGGTGGGGACCATGGGCTTGGCCCACTCTCCCATCGCAGCAACAGGCTTTCCCTGTTGTGACTCCTGGCTGCTATCATGATGGACAGGACAGAACACCAGGTGAGAGGGGGGCTGCCCAGCTCATATGGCATGTTGAGGACTTGGGAGATGCGAGAGAATGGTTATTCTAGGGACTGTGGGATCGGTTGGTTTTGCTGAGCATCACTGAAGCCATGATGCGGGTGAAAGAGAGGCTCGGGATCACAGAGGGTCAGTCAGGAGGCCTCCGTGCCGTAAACAAACTCAGTTCCTCCTGCCGAGGACTGACTACCAAAGACCGGGGATGGGGCCTGAGGCAAGAGGAATGAAACCTGGGTAGGATTGGGGATGTCCTTGAGCACACATTCCCCCCAGCTCTATGGGCTTGTGAAAGTGGCTTGATTTCCCTGGCTAAAAACACCAGCTGTGGGGATTTGCCTGGTGGTTCAGTGGTTAAGAATCCACCTGGCAATGCAGGGGACCCAAGTTTGATCCCTGGTCAGGTAATTTAAGATCCCCTATGCCATGGAGCAACTGAGCCTGCGTGCTGCAACTCCTGAAGCCTGTGTGCCACAACTAGAGAGTCTGGAAGCTGCCACAAAAGATCCTGCACGATGCTGCAACAAAGACCTGATGCAGCAAAGAAAGAAAGAAAATGTAGTTTAAAAGCATCAGCTGTGCCTCTTACCTTGTCCAGAGATGGTTGAGGCAGGTGTTTTTCAAGACACTACTTGCCCTCCTTATTGTGAGGTGCTGGCTCTGCCAAGAGTGGGGAGGGGTTCTTTGCCAGAGGAGGTGCAAGTCCTGGCTAACACCTCCCGGCAGGAGCCAGGGACGTACCCTCGGGAGTGGATCTAGAAGGTGAGGGGCCGAGAGTGGGTGGCACTTTAGGCTGGAGATTAAGACATGCTTCTGCGGCTTCCCTGGTACCTCAGTGGTAAAGAATCCGCCTGCCAATGCAGGGGACATGGGTTTGATCCCTGGGTTGGGAAGATCCGACATGCTGCACGCGCCACAGTTACTGAACCTGTGCTCCAGAGCCCGGAAGCCGCAACTACTGAGGCTGGAGGACCCTAGAGCCCTTGCTCCCCAACAAGAGGAGCCACCGCAATGAGAAGCCCGAGCACTACAGCTCAAGTAGCCCCCACTCGCACAGCTAGAGAAGCGCCTGTGCAGCAACAAAGACCCAGCACAGCCAGAAATAAATGAAATAAAAAGACGTGCTTCCGTGTCCTCTCGGGCCTGAGAGGAGCCCCCGGAAATTTGCCTCATGGTCCTTACCTCCTCCTTCTGACTTGGTGACAAACTTCCAGAGATGACGCAGGTGTATGCAGGACCAATAGCACGTGTGTGGTACCTTGGGACAAATGTTTTAAACGTGTCCCTCTTCACAGTGGAGATAGCCCACTCCAGGTTCACGGCTTTGGAGCGGGGAGGCAGGCTCCTTCAGAGCCTTGGCCCTCGTGAGGCCTCCACCCCACCTCTTCCCAGCATTTTCAGCCACCAAATCGAGTGGGTCTTTGTCCTGAGTCAGCCTGTACCAGGTTCTGTTCTGAGCCCTAAGCCTAAGTCACGAGGGAGCTCCGCTTTTCTGGTTTTATATCACACCTTGTCTGTTCTGTGCTGGCAGCCAGTTAGACGTGACTAATTCATGTGTGTTGAGAGATATCAAGGGGAAATTAAAGACAAGAACACCAAGGAGTTTGACTTGGGGAATTTTGTAACGGAGTTCAGACCTTACAAGACTGGCCCATCAAGTGAAAAAAAAACACAGTGGGAAAAAATTAACCACACACCCCCAAATTACTGAGAGTATAATTAGTCTCAACTTTTCATATAATGATCACATTTGCAAGGGTTTGCAAAAAGTAGGGAGAGGGTTGTTTCTATGAAGGGGCTGGGAAAGGGCTCAAGGTTTTACCTATTTTGGGCACTGGTGTGAGACAGAGGAACCAAGCATGAAGTCCTTCCTGTCTCTTTGGGATGTGTTAGTCACATTAATGGCAGTAGGAAAGCCTGTCATTTTTCTTTCTTATCAGGTAAATATCTCTGGACTGAGCTTGGGCTGTACTTATGCCATATCAGGGACTGGCTGGCTAAGCCCAGAAGTCTCAGGTAAAATGAAGACTCTCCAGGGAATAAGGTAAAGTCAAATCTATAAAACAGAGGAGAGTTCAACCCTTAGTACTGTCTTTGCTTCTTTTGAGTCAGCTTGGCATCTTTTAGAAACTAGCCTTGGTCCTCTAGTGAGGACTTGGGAATTGGAATTCTGGCTGCCAGTTACTGCGTGATAACTTCCCTTACCTGTAACAAGGAAGCAAGAGTATCCATTGTTCCTGGTTGTTGTATGTCAAGCAGGTAAAATAATACATGCAAACGAACCTAACATACAGTAGGCACTTGGAATATATTTGTTGCATCTAAAGCAAGAAACAAACACATACGCTTTCCTCTGGTTGTATTTTCTATGAGATAAGGCTTTCTACTATCCCAAGGTTTAAAAGTTTAGACATTGTAGAAATGAGGACTTTGTGAGGCCCCCAGATGGCCCCCTTGCAGGTCGGGTCTGGTAGGGTTCCAGGTGACTCTATCCAAGGTGGTGACATCAGCCACCGCGCAGGTATCTCCCCAAAGCTCTGAACCTGAGGACTCATTAGTCTCTTAGACTTGGATGTTCCAAAGATCTAAGGCTCAGTAAGTCCACGTGGAGCACTCCACCCCTGATTTCTCCCTTCGCTGCTGGTGGCACCGTTCAAATTCACCTGAAAAAGAAGTAACTTTATTTAGTTTCTATGTNGTGGTACCTTGGGACAAATGTTTTAAACGTGTCCCTCTTCACAGTGGAGATAGCCCACTCCAGGTTCACGGCTTTGGAGCGGGGAGGCAGGCTCCTTCAGAGCCTTGGCCCTCGTGAGGCCTCCACCCCACCTCTTCCCAGCATTTTCAGCCACCAAATCGAGTGGGTCTTTGTCCTGAGTCAGCCTGTACCAGGTTCTGTTCTGAGCCCTAAGCCTAAGTCACGAGGGAGCTCCGCTTTTCTGGTTTTATATCACACCTTGTCTGTTCTGTGCTGGCAGCCAGTTAGACGTGACTAATTCATGTGTGTTGAGAGATATCAAGGGGAAATTAAAGACAAGAACACCAAGGAGTTTGACTTGGGGAATTTTGTAACGGAGTTCAGACCTTACAAGACTGGCCCATCAAGTGAAAAAAAAACACAGTGGGAAAAAATTAACCACACACCCCCAAATTACTGAGAGTATAATTAGTCTCAACTTTTCATATAATGATCACATTTGCAAGGGTTTGCAAAAAGTAGGGAGAGGGTTGTTTCTATGAAGGGGCTGGGAAAGGGCTCAAGGTTTTACCTATTTTGGGCACTGGTGTGAGACAGAGGAACCAAGCATGAAGTCCTTCCTGTCTCTTTGGGATGTGTTAGTCACATTAATGGCAGTAGGAAAGCCTGTCATTTTTCTTTCTTATCAGGTAAATATCTCTGGACTGAGCTTGGGCTGTACTTATGCCATATCAGGGACTGGCTGGCTAAGCCCAGAAGTCTCAGGTAAAATGAAGACTCTCCAGGGAATAAGGTAAAGTCAAATCTATAAAACAGAGGAGAGTTCAACCCTTAGTACTGTCTTTGCTTCTTTTGAGTCAGCTTGGCATCTTTTAGAAACTAGCCTTGGTCCTCTAGTGAGGACTTGGGAATTGGAATTCTGGCTGCCAGTTACTGCGTGATAACTTCCCTTACCTGTAACAAGGAAGCAAGAGTATCCATTGTTCCTGGTTGTTGTATGTCAAGCAGGTAAAATAATACATGCAAACGAACCTAACATACAGTAGGCACTTGGAATATATTTGTTGCATCTAAAGCAAGAAACAAACACATACGCTTTCCTCTGGTTGTATTTTCTATGAGATAAGGCTTTCTACTATCCCAAGGTTTAAAAGTTTAGACATTGTAGAAATGAGGACTTTGTGAGGCCCCCAGATGGCCCCCTTGCAGGTCGGGTCTGGTAGGGTTCCAGGTGACTCTATCCAAGGTGGTGACATCAGCCACCGCGCAGGTATCTCCCCAAAGCTCTGAACCTGAGGACTCATTAGTCTCTTAGACTTGGATGTTCCAAAGATCTAAGGCTCAGTAAGTCCACGTGGAGCACTCCACCCCTGATTTCTCCCTTCGCTGCTGGTGGCACCGTTCAAATTCACCTGAAAAAGAAGTAACTTTATTTAGTTTCTATGTTTGACCGCACCGTGTGGTATGCAGAGATCTTAGTTCCCCAACCAGGGATTGAACCCATGCCCTCCACCTTGGATGCCTAGGATCCTATCCACTGGTGTGTGTGTATGCTTAGCTGCTCAGTCATGTTCAACTCTTTGTGACCCCATGGACTGTAGCCCAACCAGGCTCCTCTGTCTATGGGATTCTCCAGGCAAGAATACTGGAGTGGGTTGCCATTCCTTTCTCCAGGGGATCTTCCCGATCCAAGGATCGAACCCAGGTCTCCTGCACTGCAGGAAGATTTCTTTACCGCTGGACCACCAGGGAATTCCCAAGGAGTAACTTTTAAGCTCATCAAAATTAGATGTAAGAAATCAAATGGTTTCCAATAAGCAAATCTTATACTTTTGCTTTAATAAAATTTCCACTCCTGTATGTCTGTAAACAGCCTGGGGGATGTATATGAAAATGCATGCATGAAATAGAGTTCACGGCGGGAGTGGGGGCATCTGCCTAGTTCTTGCCTTGCCCTCCATGGGGCATGCCAGTGTTGAGGAGGCTGTCAGCCATCCAGTGCCTGTCATGAAGTTTGTTCTGGGTGTCAGCCTTTCTGTGGTTCACCAGCAGGGACACAGGCATGTGGGAGTTACGAGACACTTGGGTGCGTTTGGAACTCATGAGATCCAGGATGGCTGTCTGAGCATATGGGCTTTGAGTAAGCCCCACCTCTGCACAGACTCATCCCCAGGTGCACAAGGCCTTCAGGGGCTGGTTCCCCAGCTGGGCAGAGCTCACTCACACTAGGCTTCTAGGCCTTGCTTAGCTGACACCTCCTGCAGGAAGCCCCCCTGGATTCCTTCTGGGTTCTCATGCTGTGGGCTGGCAAAGAGTCTGACACTGAGACGTGCTGACCAATATCTCCGCCCAGCCTCCACACGCCCTGCCCAAGGGAGAGGGCAGTAGTGCCACTGTCAGAGAGAACCAGAGCCGGACAATGGTCAAAGCAGAAAAAACAAAACTGTACTCAAGACCTAAGGCAATAGGAGAAAAGAGGGCTCAGAATAGAAGTGGACTCAATCCGAAGTGGACTCAATCCCAAACAGCACAAGGACAAGCGGAGATTCACAGCCAAGGCGCAAGGTAGGAGGAAGCTGCTGGATGGAAAATTACTAAGAGGAAAAGAACATCAGGGGCAGGGTGAGGGGAGTTCTGGTTAAACAGACCCGACAGGATTCTTGCTGAAGGCAGGCCAGGGTGTTCAGACATCACCTAGGGAATGGTAGGGGTGAGGACTCTGATCAGATATGACGGTGATCTGATATCCAGGGCAAGGATTCTGGCGAAACTGACTTGACAGGGTTTCTGCTAAAACTGGGCAATGCAGAGACAGACATGGGAACCCCAAGGCGGATGAGGCTCAGACTAAAAGTTTGGTGGAGGAGGGAGTCTTTTGCACACTTGGCTTGTGCCTCCTCTGTCTGCAATCCACACTCCACGCTTGCTTGCTCCTCTCTGCCTGGACTTGAACCTCTGCCCCTGGTTGGCGGACATTTTTGTCATTTCTGTCTGTACCCAGGCTGCGGGTGTGTGTGTTGGGGGGCTGTTTACTCTTCCTTTCTGCCCTCTGCCCTGTCCCCAGGCCCAGCATAACCACGCTTGCCCTGCATTGCTAGGTGAGGGGCTAGAATGGACTTGACGCCCAGGCAGGTGCAGGCATCTGACAAGGGGCTGGGGCAGGGAGGGGCTCCCTCTGCAAGGACGATGGGCAGAGTGCATCACAGCAGTGTCACAACTGCAGAACCAAGAGATGTTCCCAAAGTGATCAGGACCCCCCGCCCCCATCAGCCGTTCCCATTTCCATAGCTTAAATCTCGTCTTGTGCTGGAGACTGAATGTTTGGGTCTGCCCCTTACCCCTACTCAAATTCACACGTTGAAGCCTAACCCCCAATATAATATATGCCATCATTTTGGAGGAGGGGGACTGTGGGGTGTGATTAGGTCATGAGGGTGGAGTCCTCATGAAGGCTATTAGCGCCTTTATAAAGGGACTTCCAGAGAGATCACTCACCCTTCTCCCTACATGTGGACTCAGTGAGGGAGCCCTGGCTCTGAACCAGGAAGAAGGTTCTCACTGGATGCTGAATCTGCCAACACCTTGACCTTGGACTTCCCAACCTCCAGAGCTGTGAGAAATAAACGTTTCAGCNTTAGATGTAAGAAATCAAATGGTTTCCAATAAGCAAATCTTATACTTTTGCTTTAATAAAATTTCCACTCCTGTATGTCTGTAAACAGCCTGGGGGATGTATATGAAAATGCATGCATGAAATAGAGTTCACGGCGGGAGTGGGGGCATCTGCCTAGTTCTTGCCTTGCCCTCCATGGGGCATGCCAGTGTTGAGGAGGCTGTCAGCCATCCAGTGCCTGTCATGAAGTTTGTTCTGGGTGTCAGCCTTTCTGTGGTTCACCAGCAGGGACACAGGCATGTGGGAGTTACGAGACACTTGGGTGCGTTTGGAACTCATGAGATCCAGGATGGCTGTCTGAGCATATGGGCTTTGAGTAAGCCCCACCTCTGCACAGACTCATCCCCAGGTGCACAAGGCCTTCAGGGGCTGGTTCCCCAGCTGGGCAGAGCTCACTCACACTAGGCTTCTAGGCCTTGCTTAGCTGACACCTCCTGCAGGAAGCCCCCCTGGATTCCTTCTGGGTTCTCATGCTGTGGGCTGGCAAAGAGTCTGACACTGAGACGTGCTGACCAATATCTCCGCCCAGCCTCCACACGCCCTGCCCAAGGGAGAGGGCAGTAGTGCCACTGTCAGAGAGAACCAGAGCCGGACAATGGTCAAAGCAGAAAAAACAAAACTGTACTCAAGACCTAAGGCAATAGGAGAAAAGAGGGCTCAGAATAGAAGTGGACTCAATCCGAAGTGGACTCAATCCCAAACAGCACAAGGACAAGCGGAGATTCACAGCCAAGGCGCAAGGTAGGAGGAAGCTGCTGGATGGAAAATTACTAAGAGGAAAAGAACATCAGGGGCAGGGTGAGGGGAGTTCTGGTTAAACAGACCCGACAGGATTCTTGCTGAAGGCAGGCCAGGGTGTTCAGACATCACCTAGGGAATGGTAGGGGTGAGGACTCTGATCAGATATGACGGTGATCTGATATCCAGGGCAAGGATTCTGGCGAAACTGACTTGACAGGGTTTCTGCTAAAACTGGGCAATGCAGAGACAGACATGGGAACCCCAAGGCGGATGAGGCTCAGACTAAAAGTTTGGTGGAGGAGGGAGTCTTTTGCACACTTGGCTTGTGCCTCCTCTGTCTGCAATCCACACTCCACGCTTGCTTGCTCCTCTCTGCCTGGACTTGAACCTCTGCCCCTGGTTGGCGGACATTTTTGTCATTTCTGTCTGTACCCAGGCTGCGGGTGTGTGTGTTGGGGGGCTGTTTACTCTTCCTTTCTGCCCTCTGCCCTGTCCCCAGGCCCAGCATAACCACGCTTGCCCTGCATTGCTAGGTGAGGGGCTAGAATGGACTTGACGCCCAGGCAGGTGCAGGCATCTGACAAGGGGCTGGGGCAGGGAGGGGCTCCCTCTGCAAGGACGATGGGCAGAGTGCATCACAGCAGTGTCACAACTGCAGAACCAAGAGATGTTCCCAAAGTGATCAGGACCCCCCGCCCCCATCAGCCGTTCCTATTTCCATAGCTTAAATCTCGTCTTGTGCTGGAGACTGAATGTTTGGGTCTGCCCCTTACCCCTACTCAAATTCACACGTTGAAGCCTAACCCCCAATATAATATATGCCATCATTTTGGAGGAGGGGGACTGTGGGGTGTGATTAGGTCATGAGGGTGGAGTCCTCATGAAGGCTATTAGCGCCTTTATAAAGGGACTTCCAGAGAGATCACTCACCCTTCTCCCTACATGTGGACTCAGTGAGGGAGCCCTGGCTCTGAACCAGGAAGAAGGTTCTCACTGGATGCTGAATCTGCCAACACCTTGACCTTGGACTTCCCAACCTCCAGAGCTGTGAGAAATAAACGTTTCAGCCCCTCCATCTATGGTGACTTTTTTATAGCAGCCCAAATGGATTAAGATATTTTGTTACCTTGAAGCCCTGCCACTTTCCACCTGGGTCACCTCAACAGCCTGTGGACAGCACCCAGTCACTCATCTGGACCCCTGCCATTCCCACCCCCACCATCCGTCTTAACAAGTATGACCCACCTCTGCCCGATGCCTTTGTGGGCTGCCAGCTGCCATGGGGACCTGCCCCCTCCCTAGACCTGCCTCAAGTCCCCTGACCCGTCCCCCCAGCCAACAGGTCTTGCTCAGGCCTGGTCTCCCCTGTCCTCACTGCGCCCCAGTCCCCAGCCATCTTTCAGGCTGGGCTGAAATGCCACCTGTCCCCTGAAGGAATGGGGGCCGCCTCACCACATCCCCATATGGCTCTCGCTGTTAGGACTCCAGGACTTGCCGTCTTCTGGGTCGGGAGACCCTGCACCCCTCCTTGCTGTGTTCCCCCTCCCCAGACCTGCAGGCGCAGGAGGAGTTCATACTGCAACCAGCCCTTCTCCTTGCTGCTTCCCCTCTGCCCAGCCCACCTCCACCAGCCTCCCACCCTTTCAAAAATGTTTATTTGGCTGCACTGGGTCTTAGATGTGGTACCAGGAATATCTGACCTTTGTTGCAGGTTGTGGGATCTAGTTCCCTGATCAGGGATGAAACCTGGGCCCCTTGGCCGCTGGATCACTGAGGAAGTCTCTCCATCAGCCCCCTTTCAGCACACCCCAAGAGAAAGACCTCCAGCTCAAGGTCAGTGCTGGCTTGGTGAAGGGGCCACGTCCAGTTTGGGTCTCTCTTTTTCTCATTCTTGCTGCTTCCTGCTCTCTCAGGCCACACAGGCCCTGGCAGGCCCCGTCTGCCTCTCTCTCCTCCCTCTTTCCGGCTCACAAGCATCAGGCTGGAGGATGGACCAGCCCCAGCGCAGGCCCACTCACCCTCCTTTTCTCCCCAGATGGCCTCGTGTTGGCAGAGGTCTCGAGTCCGACTGGGCCCCCTTCCTCAGATGGTCCTTGTGTTTCTGGCCCATCAGCTGCCCCTCGCAGAGCCAGGCGACTGGCAGCACTGGGTACATCTAGATTTTCTCATGGCCCCAAACGGCATCAAACTCCTGTCCATCTCCAGTCATCCACAGTGAGGAATACTGCAACCTCGTTTCCATTTATAACTGTGACCCCGGGCTCTCTGTCACTGCCAGGTAGGAGTGTAATGCTGAGTTCTGAGAGCCCCTAGGGTAAATCCAGGGCTTCCCCAGTGGCTTATATGGTAAAGAAAGTGAAAGTTGCTCAGTCGTGTCTGACTCTTTGCGAGCCAATGGACTATACAGGCCACGGAATTCTCCAGGCCAGAATACTGGAGTGGGTAGCCTACCCCTTCTCCAGCAGATTTTCACGACCCAGGAATCAAACCGGAGTCTCCTGCATTGCAGGCGGATTCTTTACCAACTGAGCTATCTGGGAAGTCCCAGATAGTAAAGAATTTGTGTACAATGCAGGAGACATGGGTTTGATCCCTGAGTCGGGAAGATCCCCTGGAGAAGAAAATGGCTACCCACTCCAGTATTCTTGCCTGGCGAATTCCAGGGACGGAGGAGCCTGGCGGGCTACAGTCCATGGGATCAAAAAGAGTTGGACACAACTGAGCAACTAACGCTTTCAATGTAAATTCAGATGGTCCCAAAGCCGAGCCTGCCTGTGGCTGAGGCTGGCGCCTTAGCTGAGTCTAGACTCAGCAGTGTGGCCACTAAGTTCTCCTGGGAACACAGGGACTCCCACAGGCCTGGATTTTTCCGTTGCTGGTCTCAGCCTTGCTAGCCTCCCTCCCTCATCAGTTTTCACACCTTGTCCTGCAGCCCTTCTGCCCTCAGACGGTTCTCACATGCTTCAACAAGATCCTTAGGGCTTGGTGAGCCACAGGGTCCCCATCTCCCCCACTCTCCACCAACTGGAGTGAGCACGGGATCCCAGGTTCATCCGTGCGTGATGCGTACGGGCCGAGTGTAAATGAGTGGCCATACACCCAGATCAAACTCCCGTTGAGAAAGAGGGACAAGCAGGGGTCGGGCGGCTGGCCTCAGAGGGTGCGAAGGACGCTGTTGAGAACCCGCAGGAAGAGGTGGCCAGAGAGGCCAGTGGCCAGGACTGGTGAGTTCACGGAGCCCAAGCACAGGCCAGTATGACATTTCGAGGAACATCACTGCAAGAGGCAGGAAACGGGGAGGGGAGGAGGTGCGTCAAGGCCGAAAGCTGGGTCTCTGGCTCCCCAGCACCCTGTGAAGACAGGCCCGCCTGGCGGGGGTCCTGCTCCAGGGTCTGTGCCCACCGGCACCTTCAGGCAGCCAGCTGTGACCCCTGGCAGCTCGGGACTTAGGTCCTTGGCAAAGTCAAGGCCAAGTGACTTCAGATCATGTGAGGCCAAGCATGGTCCATTTGGGACAGCCCTGAGGAGGCACGGAGGTGGCGCCAGGCCTGTGGGGCAGGGATGGGGTCACCTGCAGAGGCTCCACCAGTCTGAGGCTGGTGGCGAGGCCCAGACATCCAATCCGGTCCGGTGGAGCGTAGGAACGGAGTCTGCTGGGATCACAAGAGTGGGGAATTGTATTTGACTCCAAAACAAACACAGAAACTAAGGGGCCGGGCAAGTGGCTCAGGTTTTATTCTTGCGAAGAGTGGGCGGGCACCCTGAGCACACGTGGCTCCTGCAGTCTACAGGGTGAGGCAGAGGAGGACCGGAAGCCGCATCGCGACCTGTGGCACACTGGACACAGTGGGCTCCGGGGCCTCCGTGTGGACCCTCACTCTGTCCTGCGAGGGACGAGCTTTGGGGACTCTGCCTGTCACAGGGCAGGAGGAAGGAGAGGCTCCAGGGATGGGGGCGTGGGGAGGAGACCCCTGGGGAGGGGAGGAAAGTGCAGGGCCTAGGGCGGCAGCCTCTGCCTGGCCTTGAGAGGCTGGTGATCAGCTGAGGGAGGAGACTCGGGTAGGGACTGGGGGGGGGGGGCGCCGCCCNGCCCTCCACCTTGGATGCCTAGGATCCTATCCACTGGTGTGTGTGTATGCTTAGCTGCTCAGTCATGTTCAACTCTTTGTGACCCCATGGACTGTAGCCCAACCAGGCTCCTCTGTCTATGGGATTCTCCAGGCAAGAATACTGGAGTGGGTTGCCATTCCTTTCTCCAGGGGATCTTCCCGATCCAAGGATCGAACCCAGGTCTCCTGCACTGCAGGAAGATTTCTTTACCGCTGGACCACCAGGGAATTCCCAAGGAGTAACTTTTAAGCTCATCAAAATTAGATGTAAGAAATCAAATGGTTTCCAATAAGCAAATCTTATACTTTTGCTTTAATAAAATTTCCACTCCTGTATGTCTGTAAACAGCCTGGGGGATGTATATGAAAATGCATGCATGAAATAGAGTTCACGGCGGGAGTGGGGGCATCTGCCTAGTTCTTGCCTTGCCCTCCATGGGGCATGCCAGTGTTGAGGAGGCTGTCAGCCATCCAGTGCCTGTCATGAAGTTTGTTCTGGGTGTCAGCCTTTCTGTGGTTCACCAGCAGGGACACAGGCATGTGGGAGTTACGAGACACTTGGGTGCGTTTGGAACTCATGAGATCCAGGATGGCTGTCTGAGCATATGGGCTTTGAGTAAGCCCCACCTCTGCACAGACTCATCCCCAGGTGCACAAGGCCTTCAGGGGCTGGTTCCCCAGCTGGGCAGAGCTCACTCACACTAGGCTTCTAGGCCTTGCTTAGCTGACACCTCCTGCAGGAAGCCCCCCTGGATTCCTTCTGGGTTCTCATGCTGTGGGCTGGCAAAGAGTCTGACACTGAGACGTGCTGACCAATATCTCCGCCCAGCCTCCACACGCCCTGCCCAAGGGAGAGGGCAGTAGTGCCACTGTCAGAGAGAACCAGAGCCGGACAATGGTCAAAGCAGAAAAAACAAAACTGTACTCAAGACCTAAGGCAATAGGAGAAAAGAGGGCTCAGAATAGAAGTGGACTCAATCCGAAGTGGACTCAATCCCAAACAGCACAAGGACAAGCGGAGATTCACAGCCAAGGCGCAAGGTAGGAGGAAGCTGCTGGATGGAAAATTACTAAGAGGAAAAGAACATCAGGGGCAGGGTGAGGGGAGTTCTGGTTAAACAGACCCGACAGGATTCTTGCTGAAGGCAGGCCAGGGTGTTCAGACATCACCTAGGGAATGGTAGGGGTGAGGACTCTGATCAGATATGACGGTGATCTGATATCCAGGGCAAGAATTCTGGCGAAACTGACTTGACAGGGTTTCTGCTAAAACTGGGCAATGCAGAGACAGACATGGGAACCCCAAGGCGGATGAGGCTCAGACTAAAAGTTTGGTGGAGGAGGGAGTCTTTTGCACACTTGGCTTGTGCCTCCTCTGTCTGCAATCCACACTCCACGCTTGCTTGCTCCTCTCTGCCTGGACTTGAACCTCTGCCCCTGGTTGGCGGACATTTTTGTCATTTCTGTCTGTACCCAGGCTGCGGGTGTGTGTGTTGGGGGGCTGTTTACTCTTCCTTTCTGCCCTCTGCCCTGTCCCCAGGCCCAGCATAACCACGCTTGCCCTGCATTGCTAGGTGAGGGGCTAGAATGGACTTGACGCCCAGGCAGGTGCAGGCATCTGACAAGGGGCTGGGGCAGGGAGGGGCTCCCTCTGCAAGGACGATGGGCAGAGTGCATCACAGCAGTGTCACAACTGCAGAACCAAGAGATGTTCCCAAAGTGATCAGGACCCCCCGCCCCCATCAGCCGTTCCCATTTCCATAGCTTAACTCTCGTCTTGTGCTGGAGACTGAATGTTTGGGTCTGCCCCTTACCCCTACTCAAATTCACACGTTGAAGCCTAACCCCCAATATAATATATGCCATCATTTTGGAGGAGGGGGACTGTGGGGTGTGATTAGGTCATGAGGGTGGAGTCCTCATGAAGGCTATTAGCGCCTTTATAAAGGGACTTCCAGAGAGATCACTCACCCTTCTCCCTACATGTGGACTCAGTGAGGGAGCCCTGGCTCTGAACCAGGAAGAAGGTTCTCACTGGATGCTGAATCTGCCAACACCTTGACCTTGGACTTCCCAACCTCCAGAGCTGTGAGAAATAAACGTTTCAGCCCCTCCATCTATGGTGACTTTTTTATAGCAGCCCAAATGGATTAAGATATTTTGTTACCTTGAAGCCCTGCCACTTTCCACCTGGGTCACCTCAACAGCCTGTGGACAGCACCCAGTCACTCATCTGGACCCCTGCCATTCCCACCCCCACCATCCGTCTTAACAAGTATGACCCACCTCTGCCCGATGCCTTTGTGGGCTGCCAGCTGCCATGGGGACCTGCCCCCTCCCTAGACCTGCCTCAAGTCCCCTGACCCGTCCCCCCAGCCAACAGGTCTTGCTCAGGCCTGGTCTCCCCTGTCCTCACTGCGCCCCAGTCCCCAGCCATCTTTCAGGCTGGGCTGAAATGCCACCTGTCCCCTGAAGGAATGGGGGCCGCCTCACCACATCCCCATATGGCTCTCGCTGTTAGGACTCCAGGACTTGCCGTCTTCTGGGTCGGGAGACCCTGCACCCCTCCTTGCTGTGTTCCCCCTCCCCAGACCTGCAGGCGCAGGAGGAGTTCATACTGCAACCAGCCCTTCTCCTTGCTGCTTCCCCTCTGCCCAGCCCACCTCCACCAGCCTCCCACCCTTTCAAAAATGTTTATTTGGCTGCACTGGGTCTTAGATGTGGTACCAGGAATATCTGACCTTTGTTGCAGGTTGTGGGATCTAGTTCCCTGATCAGGGATGAAACCTGGGCCCCTTGGCCGCTGGATCACTGAGGAAGTCTCTCCATCAGCCCCCTTTCAGCACACCCCAAGAGAAAGACCTCCAGCTCAAGGTCAGTGCTGGCTTGGCGAAGGGGCCACGTCCAGTTTGGGTCTCTCTTTTTCTCATTCTTGCTGCTTCCTGCTCTCTCAGGCCACACAGGCCCTGGCAGGCCCCGTCTGCCTCTCTCTCCTCCCTCTTTCCGGCTCACAAGCATCAGGCTGGAGGATGGACCAGCCCCAGCGCAGGCCCACTCACCCTCCTTTTCTCCCCAGATGGCCTCGTGTTGGCAGAGGTCTCGAGTCCGACTGGGCCCCCTTCCTCAGATGGTCCTTGTGTTTCTGGCCCATCAGCTGCCCCTCGCAGAGCCAGGCGACTGGCAGCACTGGGTACATCTAGATTTTCTCATGGCCCCAAACGGCATCAAACTCCTGTCCATCTCCAGTCATCCACAGTGAGGAATACTGCAACCTCGTTTCCATTTATAACTGTGACCCCGGGCTCTCTGTCACTGCCAGGTAGGAGTGTAATGCTGAGTTCTGAGAGCCCCTAGGGTAAATCCAGGGCTTCCCCAGTGGCTTATATGGTAAAGAAAGTGAAAGTTGCTCAGTCGTGTCTGACTCTTTGCGAGCCAATGGACTATACAGGCCACGGAATTCTCCAGGCCAGAATACTGGAGTGGGTAGCCTACCCCTTCTCCAGCAGATTTTCACGACCCAGGAATCAAACCGGAGTCTCCTGCATTGCAGGCGGATTCTTTACCAACTGAGCTATCTGGGAAGTCCCAGATAGTAAAGAATTTGTGTACAATGCAGGAGACATGGGTTTGATCCCTGAGTCGGGAAGATCCCCTGGAGAAGAAAATGGCTACCCACTCCAGTATTCTTGCCTGGCGAATTCCAGGGACGGAGGAGCCTGGCGGGCTACAGTCCATGGGGTCAAAAAGAGTTGGACACAACTGAGCAACTAACGCTTTCAATGTAAATTCAGATGGTCCCAAAGCCGAGCCTGCCTGTGGCTGGGGCTGGCGCCTTAGCTGAGTCTAGACTCAGCAGTGTGGCCACTAAGTTCTCCTGGGAACACAGGGACTCCCACAGGCCTGGATTTTTCCGTTGCTGGTCTCAGCCTTGCTAGCCTCCCTCCCTCATCAGTTTTCACACCTTGTCCTGCAGCCCTTCTGCNGCTGAGGCTGGCGCCTTAGCTGAGTCTAGACTCAGCAGTGTGGCCACTAAGTTCTCCTGGGAACACAGGGACTCCCACAGGCCTGGATTTTTCCGTTGCTGGTCTCAGCCTTGCTAGCCTCCCTCCCTCATCAGTTTTCACACCTTGTCCTGCAGCCCTTCTGCCCTCAGACGGTTCTCACATGCTTCAACAAGATCCTTAGGGCTTGGTGAGCCACAGGGTCCCCATCTCCCCCACTCTCCACCAACTGGAGTGAGCACGGGATCCCAGGTTCATCCGTGCATGATGCGTACGGGCCGAGTGTAAATGAGTGGCCATACACCCAGATCAAACTCCCTTTGAGAAAGAGGGACAAGCAGGGGTCGGGCAGCTGGCCTCAGAGGGTGAGAAGGACGCTGTTGAGAACCCGCAGGAAGAGGTGGCCAGAGAGGCCAGTGGCCAGGACTGGTGAGTTCACGGAGCCCAAGCACAGGCCAGTATGACATTTCGAGGAACATCACTGCAAGAGGCAGGAAACGGGGAGGGGAGGAGGTGCGTCAAGGCCGAAAGCTGGGTCTCTGGCTCCCCAGCACCCTGTGAAGACAGGCCCGCCTGGCGGGGGTCCTGCTCCAGGGTCTGTGCCCACCGGCACCTTCAGGCAGCCAGCTGTGACCCCTGGCAGCTCGGGACTTAGGTCCTTGGCAAAGTCAAGGCCAAGTGACTTCAGATCATGTGAGGCCAAGCATGGTCCATTTGGGACAGCCCTGAGGAGGCACGGAGGTGGCGCCAGGCCTGTGGGGCAGGGATGGGGTCACCTGCAGAGGCTCCACCAGTCTGAGGCTGGTGGCGAGGCCCAGACATCCAATCCGGTCCGGTGGAGCGTAGGAACGGAGTCTGCTGGGATCACAAGAGTGGGGAATTGTATTTGACTCCAAAACAAACACAGAAACTAAGGGGCCGGGCAAGTGGCTCAGGTTTTATTCTTGCGAAGAGTGGGCGGGCACCCTGAGCACACGTGGCTCCTGCAGTCTACAGGGTGAGGCAGAGGAGGACCGGAAGCCGCATCGCGACCTGTGGCACACTGGACACAGTGGGCTCCGGGGCCTCCGTGTGGACCCTCACTCTGTCCTGCGAGGGACGAGCTTTGGGGACTCTGCCTGTCACAGGGCAGGAGGAAGGAGAGGCTCCAGGGATGGGGGCGTGGGGAGGAGACCCCTGGGGAGGGGAGGAAAGTGCAGGGCCTAGGGCGGCAGCCTCTGCCTGGCCTTGAGAGGCTGGTGATCAGCTGAGGGAGGAGACTCGGGTAGGGACTGGGGGGGGGGGGGGCGCCGCCCAG
>SJYW01044195.1:571994-596913 GCA_006410735.1 Raphicerus campestris
GCCCACGCGCCGCCGCCGCCGCCGCGCAGCTCCGGGGCCGTCACTTTGTGTAGCGCGGGGCGCGCAGGCCCCGGCCCGGCCCCGGTGTCTGGCGGCGGCTCGGCGGCTGGCGCGCGCGGTGAGCGGGCGGCGCGGTGAGTGCGCGGCTGGGCCGGCGGGCGGCGCGCGCGGGCGGCAGGTGCGGGCGGGCCGGGCGCGGGCGTGGGGTCGGGGTAGCGCCGCCCCTCGACGCCGGCGCGCGAGGCCGCGGTGAGATCGCGGCCCGCGGCGGGGCGGACCCGGCCTGGACCTGGGGTTGGGGCCCCCGGAGCGGCGCGCTGGCCTGGCCTTGGGCGGCCGCGCCCACGCTCAGTGCAGCCAGTGGACCGCCGCCTCGGCCTGCGCGATCGGGGCGGGCTCCGACCCCCGGGGTCGGTCCGGGTGGGCAGCGCGGAGTAGGGGGGCAGCGGAGGACACACGGGCGCGACTCCTGGGAGGTGCCCTCCACGGTCTAGGCCGGAGGGGCGGGGGTTGGGCCGCCGCCGCCCCCGGGACACACCCATCCAGGAGGGGCTGTCACGGCCTGGCCCCTACTTCCGCGGGAGGCGGGGGGCCTGATCAGCCCCATGCAGGGGTAGATAGGGCTGGGCTCGGCGCCCCCGGCGAGCCTGCTTAGTGACCTTGGGGGCCTTGTCTGGGTCTTCCCTCTGCAAATGGAGGCTCCGGTGGGCAGCTTGGCCGAATCTTGTACCACCAGGAGGCAGGTTGCAGAGCTCACTCCTGGGATCGAATGGGGTCCTTCCTGGGGTCGGATGGGGTCTGGGCTGCCCCGTGTGGTCGCAGAGATGGGAGAGGGGCTGGCCTTTGGAGGAGGACCCAGTGGGCAGAGGAGAGGGGAGGATGCAGGGCGCGGGCGTGGGGTCGGGGTAGCGCTGTGCCTGGGTGGGGAGACGTTGGTGCTGGGTTTGGTTCAACAAGTGTCAGCAGGTCTGGGGCGCTGGCTGCCAGGTGAGGGGCTGCCTTTGGGTAGCGGGCACAGCCCCGCGGATACACCTACACCAGGGGCACACCAGGAGAGTAAAGGGGCCCAAATCGTGGACAAGCAATGAGGATCCTGGTAGTCAAGGAATAAGATGGAAGCCTGGAAGGCCTTGAATAACGGGTGTGGCCAGTGAGGCCACCAGAGGGTAGGAAGGGGCCCAGCTGCCCCTGCGCCCACCCATTCCTCCTGCTGCTCCCTGTAGGTTCCCTGGATGTGGGATCTCAGTAGAGAGTTGCTGAAAGTTTCCCAAGTTTGCCACTTGGTGTCTGTGGGGCATGCATCCCGTCAACCCCCCACCACCCTGTTCTAAATTCTGCAGCATGGTACCCTAGGATGCAGCCCCACCCCACCTCCCAGGCAATAATGGTCTGGGCTGACCTGCGGGGTTATGTTGATCAGGTTGCTTACCTGGCTTACCTGAGCGGGATGCCAGGAGGTGAGTGTCTGGTGGTCTACCAGGCTGGAAAGAGAAGAGAGGAGAGTGTGCAGCACATGCCTGGCCTGGGGAGGCAGAAAGGACCTGGCACCCAAGTTGCTTCGTTTTTCAGAGCTGTTCTGTTCCAGATGCTGGGTCAGGATGGAGGGACGTCTGGCTGGGCTGTCGGCAGGGTGACTGCCCATCTCCATGGCAACCGGGTCTTTCCTTCCCTGGTCACCAGCAGGTGCACCTCTTAGGAGAAGAGCCCGTGGGGCCTGACCTCCTTAGACGCACCACCAGTGGGTTCCAGGGTGAAGGACCCTCAACAGCAGTTAGTCTGTTCCGGAACGTGATAGTGGGGCCAGAATACTGAGTCTTAAAAAGCTTATGTTTATTGCATTGACTACAGACTTTAGAATCACTCCTTTGGTAAATATCTGAGTGCTCACTCTGTGTCTGGCATAGAAGAGATTTGAGGGAGGGGCACAGGGAGCTTCTGCCCTCCTGGAGTTGACTGTGTGCTTGGGGAGACTAGCAATAGCAGACAATTCAATAAGTGTATTAAAATGTAGGTGCTGAGAGCGCAGAGTTCCGGGAACTGTGCATGTCATAGGAGCCCAGCGGGGCTGCCTCCAAAGGCCCAGTGAAGAGGGAAGGAGAGTGCCAGAGAGCGGGAGCGGCATGTGCAAAGGTCTTGAGGTGGAACGAGCACAGGGTCACTTTATTGCAAAGCCACGAGTCCTCAGGTGCAGGCCCGGCCTGGGGGTGCCTTCTGTGGGAGAGAGTTAGGCAGGAGGGGCTCTGCTGGGCTTGGCATGGCATCTGGTCTCAGCCTGAATTTGCAGCCTGAGGCCTGGATGAGAAGAGCCTCCCTCTGGGCCTGAGGTGGGTGGCGATTGGGAAAGCTCTGCTGAGCGTTTCTGACACGCTGAGTGCTGGGTAGTGCTCCGTCCTCCCGCAGGTGGCCAAGGTGATGCACACGTGTGTTTCTTCAGCTCAGGCCCCTTCACGTGGCCAGAGAGCCGCGGAGCCGGAGGCCATGGGCTCCGCGAGCGGCTGGGGCTGAGGCAGCACTCCTGGGTGTAGCGGCGGCGGCCCTCCTGGGTGTAGCGGCCACAACCGGCCCCTCTGGCCCAGGGATACGGGACCGAGAATGGGGTCAGGTGAGAGTCAGGACAGAGGTGGCTTCTGGGTGCTGGTGTGCCCCTGGACTTGGGTCCTGGCCTCTGGGGGGAGCTGTGCGAATGCTCAGCGTTCCCTCCCAATTACAGTGTGGATTTTAAAGCGACAGCTCAGAGCACTTGAGAAAAATGAGTGCACGCTGCCTTATTAACAGAGATGTGATGAGTTGTGGCAAGAGCTCGTCAGTGAGCACTTCTCCTAGGAGGTGCCCAGTGGTCTGTTCTCATGACTGGGGGCCACCTTTCTGTGGGGGCCCCATCCTGGTTTAGGGGTTCTGCAGCGGACGCCGTGTGCTGATAGAGCTGGCTGAGCTGGGGTGGGCCCTGGTGTCCTCTGATCCTCCAGGTTTCCCACTCTCTGCCCAGGATCCTGGGGTCGCAGTGTTCATAGCAGGCTTGGCTCACTTTGGAAGTGACTCCATTCAGGTGTGAGAGGCGAATGAGCCACGCTGGCTGATGGCCCTTAGCCTCTGCTCTTTGCACTCAAAGCCCCTGCCTTTGTTTTGTCCCCAGCGCTCCATTGGGATTGGTGAAGGATGAGCAGGTGGAAGAGAGGAGTGGTCCCATGGCTCTCGGCATCCCATCCTTCTTGGGTCCACAGCCCCAGGCTCTGTGCCCCAGGCAGTGTGGCTGTGTCCACCCCTGCCCCCGCCCCGTCCCAAGTGCCTGGCTGAGCTGTCAGTGGCATCCATGTGAGTTTCAGGTGCTGTGAGTCACCGGAGCTTGGATGACTCTACGCTTAGGGTTCTCGGATCCCTAAACGTGAACAGGGTTACCAGGTGTTTTATTCACCTTTGCTGGTCCAGCAATGAACCAGATCTCCATGACCTGCTGAGCTTTTTCCAGGTGCCCTGGACGTCACGAGGGGCGAGGGCTGTGCTGTATGCCTACTCCCTAAGGGGCCTGACCTACTGGCTTGGCAGAGCAGGTCTCCCGGCAGGGTGGTCTTACCCTCCCCGCCCAGGGCCGTGGCCCGCATGCTCAGACTCTGGCTCCCGTGCTCCCTGCTGCCAGGCTTGTGTGTCCAGAGCTGGGTGAGCATCTCCTCCTCTCATATATCTGGTGGGCTGTTCCTCATAGGCTGTGTGCACCCCTTTCACTTAATCTTACCCAAAGGCTGAGAAGTGATTGTGTGCACCCCTTTCAGCTAAACACAGGCTGGACCACCCTCTGGCATGTTGCCTGGACTTTATGCTTCCACATCCTTGTGGATAAAAAATGCAGGATTAATTCCCAGTTTACTCCAAGAAAGCACGGTGGGTCACAGCAAGCTTGTCCTGCTCCCAAGAAAGAGCCGTGGCCAAGTAATGGGGGTCACAGTAGGGGCTCTTTGGCAGCATTTCTGGGGACAGAATCTAGGTTGTGCCCCCTGAGATCATGGAAAGAGCTCCTGTCCTGGTGTCCAGTGCCCTGCACCTCAGGGCAGAGCAACCTAGCCTCCCCATGAGGGCTGAAGGGCCCGGGAGCAGACACATGGGGGCGGCACATCACCGTCACCATCTGTGTTTCAGGCCAAGTTGAGGCTCCTGGCAGAGGCGATGGCAGCCCCTCACACGACTCCAGACTCGCCCACCGCCCAGCTGGAGAGGCTGGACGGATTGGAGTGTGGTCCTGACCAGGAGGAAGACGAGGAGGAAGGAAAGGGGGAGGAGGTGGAGGAGCTGGAGGAGCGGCTGGTGGAGGTGGTGGTGGATGCGGATGTGGAGGTGGACGGCACGGTGGAGGCGGTGCTGGCAGAAGGGCAGAGTCCAGAGTCAGAGACCCAGGAGCACCCCGACGGCAGCAGGGACACTGAGTCGCCAGACCTTCAGGAAAAGGGTAAGAGAAAGGAGCTGACCCCCGGGGAGGAAGTTTTGGGGGGCTTTAGGGGCAGCCGGGAAGAGTTCTCGGACAGGGCAGAACTGGGGCTGTGGGATCAGCGCCCCGCACTTGAAAAGGGAGTGTGGCCACGAGCTGCCCATCCTGGCTGGATGGACACATGTCTGTCCGGAGCTAAAGCCCGGCCCTGAAGAGTCTCTCCGCTCAGCCCTGCAGGCCTCCTGGGTTCCAGCCACGCCGAGAGATGAGGACCTGGAGCGGGAAGGGGAGGGAGATGAAGAGGAGGAGGACGAGGACGAGGTCGACTCCCTGACGTCTGGGTCTCAGGTGAGCTGCCCCCTGGTTTGGAGCTCAGTTAACCAGGCAGGGGTTCGGGGGTGGGGGAAGGGGGCGGATCCGCACCTCCTGTTGCGGAAATCCCCTGCTGGCAGGGCAGCAGCTCTGTGGGTCCCAGGCCAGCCCCAGCTGTGAGCCAGGTCAGGGCCGTGGGAAGCAATTGGCTGTCTCTAGTCCGAAGCCCAGGGGTTATGGTTCTGCTGTCCTGGGCTTGACCCTTCCCAGGCCACTGTCCTGATTGGGCGCCAGTGCCCACACTCTGCTGGTGCCAGTTGTCCACCCCAGTGTGAGCTCTCACACCGCTGGTGTGACGCTTGGCTTGAGGCAGACAGTGACGTGGGAGGGGTGAGGTGCAGCACAGCCGAGGGGTCCTGGGCGTCGTGGTCCTGGGCGTCGTGATCCTGGGACTTCGGCGTGAGACCCCGTGCCGCCCTACCTGAGCTGAGCGATCTCCCTCTTTAAGCGTGAGGTCCTGATTGCTGAATGAGACCGGCCTGGGCACCCCTAGTTCCGTCGGGCATCTGTAGGCTCGCCAGTGATGGGGGGCTGGGCTGTGTCCCCATGAGCCCCACATTGCAGGGTGAGCCTACTTCCCACCGAAGTGATCTCCTATCCTGTCTTCGTGGGGGTGCACCCCTGCCTCTCACGCAGATCGGGGAAGGACAGTGGCCAGGGTGCTTTGTTTCCTAGGGGCTGGTGACCTTTGAAGACGTGGCTGTGTACTTCTCCCTGGAGGAGTGGGAAAGGCTGGACGTAGACCAGCGGGAGCTCTACAAGGAGGTCATGCGGGAAAACTATGGGATCCTGGTGTCCTTGGGTGAGCAGAGCCCTCCGTCCACAGGAGGCATGCTAGCCTGACGGCTGCCTGGAGCTTAGCTGTCTGAGGGTGGTTTATGGAGCCCGAGGATCCTGGAGAGGGGGGTGCTAGTGCCACCTCACCTCCCAGGGAAGCCTGGGACCAGCCTGGCTTCCGCCCAGGGTGTGTCGCCGGGGGCTCACTGTGGCCCAGCAGCACCGTGGCCCAGGTTCCAGGTCCTGGGGAGCGGCTGGTCCTGTGCTGGTCTCTGNAGCCTGGGACCAGCCTGGCTTCCGCCCAGGGTGTGTCGCCGGGGGCTCACTGTGGCCCAGCAGCACCGTGGCCCAGGTTCCAGGTCCTGGGGAGCGGCTGGTCCTGTGCTGGTCTCTGTGTTCCCCTTAGAGGCCTAGAGGGGCGAGGAGTTCAGAGGCAGAGGAGAGGGGTGGGGCTGCTGCAGAGGGTGGTGTGTGGAGGGGGCTTGGCTGGGGAGCTGGGGGTGTGGGAGTTCCATCGGGGAGGTGGGGTGGCAGGTTCTGGAAGGGATGGGACAGGAGTGGTGGAGGCAGGGCTGTGCAGGTCAGGTGCAAGTACAGCCCTGCAGCTGCCGCCTATTCTCTTTGGGCAGGATACCCAGTCCCCAAGCCAGATCTGATCTTCCGGCTGGAGCAAGGAGAGGAGCCGTGGGTCCCGGACAGCCCCCGTCCCGAGGAGGGAGACATCGTCACTGGTGTCTACACAGGTGAGCGTTACACAGAGTCTCGCAGGTTTCCGGGCAGACTTCCGCCTGCATCTTTGCTGCAGCCCCAGAGAGGGGCCCAGTGCTGCTGGTCTGCGCTGTTGGGGGACCCCATGGGGACCGCACGGTGCTGGCGGCTTATCCCTGCCTTTGAGGGTTGGCTCCTCTTGGATCCAGTCTGCAGAGGCCCAAGGGCTGGGAAGTCTATAGCAAACCTCAAGGCTCCTGTTACAAGTCTTTAAAAATAATGCTCTCTCCTTGCCCTGCCCTCTGGTGGGTTTTGTGTGCCTGAGGGTCAGCTCTCATGGCTTCCCCACCCGTTCGGCCATCTCTCGCTGGGAGGCCTGGGACCGGGGGTCAGCGTGCCAGAGGGCAGTGTTCAGGGTGGTGGATTTCTCCTGAGACCCCAGACCCGGTTCTGTTTCTCCAGCTTTCTGGGCCTCATTCTGTAGTTGTGCAGAGAATAAAGAGTTTGAAGGAAACCCATAGTTTCCTGCCCCAAGGCCGTCGAACTGTTGGTTCTATGGAGGTGCCCTGCGGGGTCTGTGAGCTGTTCTGGGAGGTCGGGAGGTTCAGTGGAGGCCCAGGCACAGTGCGTGTGTTTGGCTTTAGTCTCGGGTGATGCTTGCCTTGTGTGGGCTCCGGACGTCTCATGCCACTCACTTACCTGGAGCAGCGTGTAGATGTTTTAAATAAAATACAGGAAGACACAAACAGCGCTGTGCCTACACGTGCACTCTTCAGAGTATTTCCTCATATACTGTTTATTCTCATAACAGCTCTGTGAAACAGCCAGGGAGGAACGATTGGTCTCACTTGACAGTGGAGGAAATCAACTTTTAAAGTAGTGATTCAGTCACTCGCCCACGGTGGGCTCAGGCCGCAGGCCTTACGTTCCACTGTGCCGTGGGCTGGCCTTTCTGCCCTGGGTCGCTGAGTTCTCTGGGTCCCTGTGGGAATGTCTCCTGGCCTTCAGGATTGGGGGGCAGGCCTCTGGCTGGTAAAAATGCTGCTGCTGCCTCCAGGCTGAGACTGAGATGTAGACTCTTTTTCTCAGAGGGTCTTAGCAGGAGGTGTGCCCTGTTTCAGGGGTCCTGCTCGGAAATGCCTCCTGGGGACAGAGGGACTGCAGGTCTTCATTGGCCGGTCTCTGAACACGTGGTTGGGTGTGTTCCCCTTCTCCACGTGTCTCGGGGAGAAGTATGGGCAGGTTGTCAGGCTTGGAGCATGGCCCCAACTGAGGTAGTCCTCACCTGGTGTCAGAGTCCTCAGGAGTGGAAGTGTCAGGGAGACGAGGTGCCAGGCTCCCTTCCCCAGGGTGCACTTGTCCACTGCCCGCCGTGGGTTCTGGAAGAGGCAGTGGAGAGAGCCCCAAGCCCTTTGTCAGAGCACCTCCTCCACCCCAGCTCCAGCCTCCCCAGTAGACCTGATGGGTCCTCACCCGGATCCCAAACAGGCTTGCATCTGGGAACTGGGGGAGCCCTGTCCCCACCACAACCTGGAGTGATCCTTCCAGGTGCTGGAATTCTGAGGTGGACTGTGTGGTGCGTGGCCGTGGCGGACAGATGCAGGCAGAGTGCACCCAAGGAAGGTGGTACACAGGCGCTCTGAGCCCCGGGGGGCTGCTGGCCAGGCTCCTTGAGTGACGCAGCGCCTGCTCTGTAAATAGTACCTCTCTCCTGGGTGTATCATGGCGGCAGGCATATCACCCCGTTCATAAGCTGGTTCTGTGTCCGCACTGCCCACTGAAGGGTGAGATCATGAGACTGCTGGTGGAGGAGGGACGGGATTTCAGGGTCCTGGGGTGGGTCCTCGGCCTGGGGAGGACCGAGGGAAGATGTTTATAGCTCACCCAGTCTTAGTCAGTTTGGGACCATTTTTCAAGTGCACAACAGCTCAGAAAAAAACCAACAACAAAAAACAAGTTTCAGGGAGGCTTGTCTCTGCCTGCAGAATAATCAGAGTGTAGTTAGGGTGAGTGCAGAGAGCTGAGGCCTCCAGGCCCTTTAGGTCCTTGGCTCAGGGCAGCCTTTCTTGGTTCTGCTCTAGGGGTGGGAGCCTGAGGCTGGGGGAGAGGGACCCAGAGCCAGAGAGATGCTGAGCAAAGCTTAGGTGCTCACAAAGTCAAGTCCTCCATGACCCGGCTGTGCTGGGGCTAGGGTCTTGGCTGCCTTGGGCCAAGCAGGCCAGGAGGTGGGGTTCTCCAGGAGAGAAACAGAGAAAAACAGAGCAGGCATCTCAATCTATTTTTCTGGCCCGTGGTCTCACAGGAGCCCCTAGGCAACGTCACCCACTTAATAGGTGTCCCTGTTCTTCAGTGAGGTGGCAAGCCGTGGAGGGAGNTCCTCACCTGGTGTCAGAGTCCTCAGGAGTGGAAGTGTCAGGGAGACGAGGTGCCAGGCTCCCTTCCCCAGGGTGCACTTGTCCACTGCCCGCCGTGGGTTCTGGAAGAGGCAGTGGAGAGAGCCCCAAGCCCTTTGTCAGAGCACCTCCTCCACCCCAGCTCCAGCCTCCCCAGTAGACCTGATGGGTCCTCACCCGGATCCCAAACAGGCTTGCATCTGGGAACTGGGGGAGCCCTGTCCCCACCACAACCTGGAGTGATCCTTCCAGGTGCTGGAATTCTGAGGTGGACTGTGTGGTGCGTGGCCGTGGCGGACAGATGCAGGCAGAGTGCACCCAAGGAAGGTGGTACACAGGCGCTCTGAGCCCCGGGGGGCTGCTGGCCAGGCTCCTTGAGTGACGCAGCGCCTGCTCTGTAAATAGTACCTCTCTCCTGGGTGTATCATGGCGGCAGGCATATCACCCCGTTCATAAGCTGGTTCTGTGTCCGCACTGCCCACTGAAGGGTGAGATCATGAGACTGCTGGTGGAGGAGGGACGGGATTTCAGGGTCCTGGGGTGGGTCCTCGGCCTGGGGAGGACCGAGGGAAGATGTTTATAGCTCACCCAGTCTTAGTCAGTTTGGGACCATTTTTCAAGTGCACAACAGCTCAGAAAAAAAACAACAACAAAAAACAAGTTTCAGGGAGGCTTGTCTCTGCCTGCAGAATAATCAGAGTGTAGTTAGGGTGAGTGCAGAGAGCTGAGGCCTCCAGGCCCTTTAGGTCCTTGGCTCAGGGCAGCCTTTCTTGGTTCTGCTCTAGGGGTGGGAGCCTGAGGCTGGGGGAGAGGGACCCAGAGCCAGAGAGATGCTGAGCAAAGCTTAGGTGCTCACAAAGTCAAGTCCTCCATGACCCGGCTGTGCTGGGGCTAGGGTCTTGGCTGCCTTGGGCCAAGCAGGCCAGGAGGTGGGGTTCTCCAGGAGAGAAACAGAGAAAAACAGAGCAGGCATCTCAATCTATTTTTCTGGCCCGTGGTCTCACAGGAGCCCCTAGGCAACGTCACCCACTTAATAGGTGTCCCTGTTCTTCAGTGAGGTGGCAAGCCGTGGAGGGAGCTGGAGGTGTGGAAAAGGGATTAGTTGAGGCCATGTGAGGCAAGTTCGAGAAGGGAAGGAACACCAGCCTTCCTAGAAAGGATGGAGAAATCTGTCTGTAGAGTTCTTCCTACCTGGGGTAGGGACGGAGGCATCCTGAATTTGGCCCAGTGCTCCGGGAGCCTGGTGTCCCGCAGAAACAGCTCCTTGCAGGAGCCGGTAAGCGGCTGCTGGCATGGTGTCTTCTCACCTCTCCTGTGGTCTTCTTGTCGCCTTCAGGGGCCTGGTTCTGGACTGACGACTTAGAGGACCATGAGGAGGATGACGACGAAGACTTTCTGGCAGAGGTGGCAGAGGAGGAGAACGAGCCCCCGGGGCTGTGGTCGGCGGCCTACGGAGTGGGCGATGTGCCTGGGACCTGGGGCCCTGATGACTCGGATTCTGCGCAGACTGAGGAGGGCTGGGGTCTGGACCCCGGCGGGCTCGGGGTCCTGGCCCCGGGGTCTGAGTCGAAGCCCTTTCTTTCGGACCGGGAGCCGACTGCGAGCCTCCTGGCGCCCTGGGCGTTCCCGTCCGCGATGGCCGTGCCAGCTGGGCGCCCGGAGACGACCTGCGACGTGTGCGGCAAGGTGTTTCCACACCGGTCCCGGCTGGCAAAGCACCAGCGCTACCACGCGGCAGTCAAGCCCTTTGGCTGTGACGAGTGCGGCAAGGGCTTCGTGTACCGCTCGCACCTGGCCATCCACCAGCGCACGCACACCGGCGAGAAGCCCTTCCCGTGCCCGGACTGCGGCAAGCGCTTCGTGTACAAGTCGCACCTGGTCACCCACCGTCGCATCCACACGGGCGAGCGGCCGTACCGCTGCGCCTTCTGCGGCGCGGGCTTTGGGCGCCGCTCCTACCTGGTCACGCACCAGCGCACGCACACGGGGGAGCGGCCCTACCCCTGCCCGCACTGTGGCCGCAGCTTCAGCCAGAGCTCGGCGCTCGCGCGGCACCAGGCGGTGCACACGGCCGACCGGCCCCACTGCTGCCCCGACTGCGGCCAGGCCTTCCGCCTCCGCGCCGACTTCCAGCGCCATCGACGGGGTGGCGGCTGCGCGGAGCCCGGCGGCGAGGGCCCTCGGCGGGAGCCCTGCAGTGAGACGGGGCCCGCAGCGGGGCCCGAGGAGGCCGAGGCGGGGCCGGAGGGGCTGGAGGGGCCCGAGATCGATGAGGCGGACGGTGAGACTGAGGGAGAAGCCGAGGTGAGAGATGTGGCGGTGGAGGCGCCCACCCCGCAGAGCAAGGACGACCCTGAACCGGACAGGCGGTTTCTGGGGCTGGGCAACGGCCTGGGGGAGGGCGAAGGCCCTTCCTCGCACCCGCTCGGCTTCCACTTTCCCATGCATCCCAAGTCTTGGCTCCACCCGGATGGCTTTCCGATCCTGGGCCTCCCGGACTTCGGGGAGCGGCTGCCGGCCGACGGGCGCCCCCTGCCGGGACCCTTGGGGGGCCGGCTCTCCCTGGTGGAGGGCGCCGGGCTGGCCTGCGACCCTTTCGGCGGCGGGGCCGGGCCTGGAGGCGCCAGCGGCCTGCGCGCGTTCGGGCCTGCTGTCGGGGGGCTGCTGGCGGAGCCAGCACCGGCCGCGCTAGCCGAGGAGGAGAGCCCGTGGATCTGCTCCGACTGCGGCAAGACGTTTGGGCGCCGCGCGGCTCTGGCCAAGCACCAGCGCTACCATGCGGGCGAGCGGCCGCACCGCTGTGCTGACTGCGGCAAGAGCTTCGTGTACGGTTCGCACCTGGCGCGCCACCGCCGCACACACACCGGCGAGCGGCCCTTCCCGTGCCCGGAGTGTGGCGCGCGCTTCGCCCGCGGCTCGCACCTGGCGGCGCACGTGCGCGGCCACACGGGGGAGAAGCCCTTCGTCTGCGGCGTGTGCGGCGCGGGCTTCAGCCGGCGCGCGCACCTGACGGCGCACGGGCGTGCGCACACGGGCGAGCGGCCCTACGCGTGTGGCGAGTGCGGCCGCCGCTTCGGGCAGAGTGCGGCGCTGACGCGGCACCAGTGGGCGCACGCGGAGGAGAAGCCGCACCGCTGCCCCGACTGCGGCAAGGGCTTCGGCCACAGCTCGGACTTCAAGCGGCACCGGCGCACGCACACGGGCGAGAAACCCTTCCGCTGTACCGACTGCGGCCGCGGCTTTGCGCAGCGCTCCAACCTGGCCAAGCACCGGCGCGGCCACACGGGCGAGCGGCCCTTCCCGTGCCCCGAGTGCGGCAAGCGCTTCTCGCAGCGCTCGGTGCTCGTGACGCACCAGCGCACGCACACGGGCGAGCGGCCCTACGCCTGCGCCAACTGCGGCCGCCGCTTCTCGCAGAGCTCACACCTGCTCACCCACATGAAGACGCACCGCGGCACGGCGGGCGCGCCGGTTCAGGCGCCCGCGGCGCCCATGCCTAAGGCCGAGGCGCCTGCCAAGGGGCTGCCGAGCACAGGCGCAGGGACCGGGCCCGGGGAGCACGGCAGTACCCTGCTGGAGTTCGCGGGCGGAACGAGCTTTGGCTCCGAGCCGACGGCCGCCTTCGCGGGGCCTTCGGGCGCCTACGAGGAGACCATCCTGTGAGGGCCTGTGACGGAGGCGCAGGCCGCTAGGCCGCCGGCCCTTTGCTCCTCTGGCCTCGGGGGATGCTGAGGGCCCCAGCCCTGGTGCGGTGCCTTACCCTCAGCCCCGGTGCACCGGCCTCAGGCTTCCCTCCTGCTCGGCCCTAGAGAACCGGCTGCCGAGCTCGCATGGCCATGCGGGGGGCGCGGGGGTCGAGGCGAGCTGCGCGCGGAGCCGATGGGGCAGGGGCGGCCACCTCGACGGGAGACTGCGACATCCCTGGATCGATGCGGTGAGGCCACGCGGTGGGGACGGCCGGCGATGTTATTTATTTTACCCGGGTTCGATTTGGGTGGTCCAGGGGAGAGGTGGCATGTGAGTGAGTAACGGGGGTTTAACGTAACGGCGAGGGAGGGGAAGGCCTTGCGTCAAGGGAGGGTGGGGTGGTCGAGGGGTTTGGCTGACGACTTCTTCCCATTCCTCAGCGGGAGACTTCAGGGATCTCCTGGCCCTTCAGAGTATGTCCAGGAAGCGTTAAGGACTGTGCGTGGCGAGGGGAGACCGCGTGGGTTTTCAGAGGATGGTGTTCCTCCCTAATCTGGGGTGTGGGAAGCAGAGATCCACCTGGGAAAGCTTTTGTTATGTGACCGCGGATATTTATTTCTACTGCTTGTATGGCCTGAAGAATCTGGAAGGAGGAGAAAAAAGCCAGAAACCAAACCGTGGCCCCGTGCAAGGTGGGGTAGGATGGAGTAGCAGGTGTCCACAGGGTCCCCAGGGACCTTGAAGCCTTACTCTCCAGGGTCCTCACTCTGCTCACCCCACTTGAGTGCTGAGATCCAGCCTGGTGGCGTGGGGTTTAGTCTTAACTATCCCTTGGAATCCTTTGGTGCCCTTACCCCAGGCAGCTGGAGGCACGCACTCAGAGATTCCCCCACAGCGCTGCCTTCGGCTTCCTGGCTCCTCTGCCCACAAGAGGGGGACATACAGGGCCCTGCTCTTCTGAGCCCGTGGCTCACTTAGATCCAGTAACCCAGTGTAAAGTGGCAGAGGTCGGTACAAGGTCGTTTAACATCCCATGATTAGGGCTATGGCCACCCAGTCCCCCCCAACCCCCAGGCTCCTTTCACTCTGCCTCTGTGTCCTACACTAGAAGCCAGCAGTGTTTCCGTTTAGATTCCCATTTCAGAGTGGGCGGTAAGCCGTCCACCTTGGGGGGTTCCGACCTGAGCCCATGGCTCAGTGACTGATCAAGAATCCAACTATGCAAGGCCCGCGGCCAGCACCCACCTTCCAGGCTGGCCGTTTGAAGCCACCAGGTCACCTGCAAGACACCTGCCCCACCCCCCCTTGAGGTTTTTTTGGCCAATGTGAGTGGGGCCAGAAAACTGAAATTTTGAAGCAACTTGATTCCCTTCTAGACCTAGTCCCTTTTGTGTTAGTGTAGATGTGGCTGTGGGGCCCGGGAGCCAGCAGCCGGGCTGCTGGAGGCTGGGCGGTAGGAGGCAGCGTAGTCACCGTAGTCGGTGGGTGGGAGGAGGGCCTGGACTGCCGGATGGTGGTGGTGAAAATTAGCCTGGCTGATTGGGGTGGAGTGGGTGGGGTGGGTCGTGAGGAGGACAGGGGTTCCCAGGGAGGCTCTGGCGGTGTTGGCTGGTGCCCTCTGTCCCTGGCCTCTCTCCCGCTGTGGGAAGGCGCCTCAGGAAGGGCCCAGGGCAAGGTGGGCCAGCCCTGCTTGGCCAGGGTCCGGTCCATGCCCATCCTGCATGGCCCAGCCCTTGAGCACAGACCTGCAGCCCTGCCCCACAGCTGTTGGCAGGAGGAAGGACCTAGCTTTAATAAAGAGTGGACAAATGAGCCTTGTGCCTGGACTCCATGTTGTTGCCCCTTCTCTGGCCCCTCAGGGAGGCCTTGCAGGGCTTCAGGCCTGTCTTGTTTCTGCATATGATGTGAGGAGTGTCTCTTTTCAGAACCTAGAATTGGCCTGTGCGGAGTCAGCCCAAGAGAGCTTCGGCCCCTGCCGCCCGTGTCCACCAGGCCTGTGCGGGAGTCCCCAGCGGGCCTCCACACTGCCACCTACTCCTTGTAACATGCACACCTGTGTTGGGATATAGCCTTGTTTAGGGTTATTTTGGCCAGGCCCCGTTCCTGGTGGTCCAGACCTCTCTCCTGAGGCCCCAGCACCAGACAGGTTTATCCAGGCTCACCTGTTCTGTGCAGGCCAAAGCTCACCTCCCTGCACCTCAGACGCCTTCCTTTGAAATGACTCATTTATTTCTCACCACTCCATGTCCCCGCGCCCAGACCTGACCCTCCCAAACTTTCCCCAGGAAATTGAAAAATACGAACGATGAAGTCAATTCTCTTTTCAAATGTGGTTTGGAAGCATCAGAACAGAACCCAGTATTTCAGTAGCAGATGGACATTAAGACCTAGTGTAAACTGGATGGCCCTGAGGAGCTTAAAGTCTCTTCAGAAAAGTTATTCCCTGATAGAGCGTACAGTTGTCCAGCAAGATACTTGATTTTAGGGGGGAAATAAGGCAATCTTGATGGTTATATAAGAAAAGGTAGACTGCCTCCCTGGTTTTGAGAGGATTTCCAAATTTCTGGAGTCCTGATTCATTCCACAAATGTCAGTCTAGCATCTCGCATCATGGCCAAGGAGCATCGGAAGCCCCCAGGGCCCCGTGAGACATGGGCCATGAAGGCGGCACTTTGAGAACTGAGGTCTTGAGCACGCTCTGGTCTCCACTTAACCTTTATTGCTTGAATCTTCCCATCCTCCTCCTTTTCTCCTGACACCCTTCCACGTAATCCCTTCAAACATTTCCTTATAACTTTTTTTCTTTTCCTAATTGGCTACATATGGAATAAAAATATTTTGAAGTTTTGGATTATATTTATTAAATAAAGCTTTATGATCCTTGTTCATTATTTAATTTTTCCCCCTGATTTCAAAACCCATGCTAGTTGTAAAATTTCCAACAGCACAAAAATGAGTTAAGTACATGCTCTTCCTGTAGTCCCACCACATCCAGCCAGCAGACACCATGGTTGCTGCGGGCATGGGAGCACATTTCTTCACATGGAAATGTTTTAAAACCCAGAACATGCTTTACATGCTCTATACCACTTGCTTTCTTCATCTAGCCATGATACACACTTCCTTACCTGACAGAGTTTCCTCACTGAACTGCCCCATCACAGCATCATCATTTTGTGGATGTACCATCATCACTGTGGAGCTCCTCCATCAATGGCTGTTTGTTTCCAACTTCTCACCGTTGCAAACAGTGCTGCAACATAGATTCCTGTACGTGCATCTGTGCAGTTATGTAGATTTTTAAGGTACCAGTTGATATGAGGTAAAACCCTGGAAGTGCTGATGCTGGGTCAAAGGGCATTCAAACTTAAATTTTGAGATGCAGCTAAATGGCCATGGAGGACAGCTTCCCTGGTAGCTCAGATTGTAAAGAATCTGCCTGCAATGTAGAGACTTGGGATCGTAGGTCGGGAAGATCCCCTGGAGAAGGGAATAGCAACCCACTCCAGTATTCTTGCCTGGAGAATTCCATGGATGGAGGAGACTGGATGGCTGCAGTCTGTGGGGTCACAGAGAGTTGGACACGACTGAGAAATTAACACGGCTAACTGCAGCCTGGTGCCATGTTCTCCCAGGGCAGCGAGAAAGCGCTGGCAGTCTGTGGCTGCTTCAACACATGCCATCAGCATTCCATTTAACTTGGTTCTGCATTTTACAGAGTGCTGAATGGCTTGCATCTATTTCTTTGAAACATATAAACAGGTTTTTTAAAAAGCAAAAGCAAAACCTTGTGGCCTCTGCTAAGTATTTTCTGTGGCTATGGATAGAAAGCATCTCTACCCAGACTGAGCTGGCTCCTCTTGGATGATGGCCCCTTTACTGTTTGTGTTTGTGTCTGTGTCTTGTGTTTCCTGCTGCAGCCTTTCCTGTGTTTCCCAGGGGGCCCTGGAGCAGGGGGCCAATTGGAAGTCTCCTTTCTTTCTGTTCATTCATTCATTCATTCGGCAGAATCCTTGAGCAGAATCCTCCACTGGGGGCTCCCTCTGGCTATGCTAGGGGCATGTTCAGTCCTCAAGCTCCTTAAAACATTCTACTTCGCTAACTCAGCACTTTGAAAACTGGGTTCGAACCCACAGTGAGAAATCCCTCTTACATAGTGCATATGTGCATGCAAACACACGTACATTTTAATGAGCCACTACTAAATCCTTGCATTTTTTTAATCCCACCAGATTTATTTCATTACACACACACACACACACACACACACACACACACACACACACACACACGCATACCTCACCCCATAATGAGTCATGACCTGCGGTGTGGAAACCATGGTTGGAATTCCCCTACACTCTATGAGAGGAGGTGCTTTCCCAGTGTCCAGGCAAGCAAAGACACAAGACTGGGCTGGGACTCTGCAAGACTTCTGTTCACATGCACCTCTGTCTGAGCCCCTGTGTCTAAGGTCATGAGGGAACTTGGTGGACTTGGTGACCTAGGCAGTGGGTGGGGTGTGGGAAGCCAGGACAGTGTACCCTTTTGGAAGCCCAGAGCCCTTCTTTCCTCCCTTCTGTCCTCTCTGTTCCCTCTCAGGGAGGGAGATGCCAGAGCTGGCTGGCGTAATAGCTGCTCACACCTCTGTAGCATCTGTGTCCTAGATGCTGTTCTGACTGCTTTATGTGAATAAATTGGATACAACACATTGTTTTTAGTTCCATTTTGCACATGAGGAAATTGAGACACAGAAAAGTCTCCTGCCCAAGGTTTGCCATGATACAAGCCCAAGCAGTGGTTCTCCAGTGTGTGCCTGACACTTTTAGAAACGAGCTGATAGAAAAGCCACCTCATTTTATGGAAAGCATCTTTCTAGGGGCAACCCAATCCCGCCCCCCCCCCATCCTGGGTGGGCTGACCCCATGACAATGGCTCAGGGGAGAGCAGAGGACCTAAGTAAGCAATTAGCTTGGTTCCTTCATCGTTGTTGTTGTTCAGTTGCCAAGTTGTGTCCGACTCTTTGCAACCTCATGCTCTGCAGCATGCCAGGCTTTCCTGTCCTCCACTGTCTTCCAGAGTTTACTCAGATTCATGTCCATTGAGTCAGTGATGCCATCCAACCATCTCATTCTCTCTCAGCCCCTTCTCTTGCCCTCAGATCTTTCCCAGCATCAGGGACTTTTCCAATGAGTCGGCTCTCTGCATCATTCTTCATTGTAAAGGGGGAAGAAGTCCTCTTTCAAGTTAGAGGGGGTGTTGTTTGCTTGGTTGGTGGGATCTCCTTCGTGTTGCGAGCAGATGCTGTGTTTGTCTTGTGGGGAGAGCCTGGCTTGGATTTGCAGAGAGAGAAGGCTGATGATACGCCTGGAGAGAGCTGTTACCCAAGTCCTACAGGGATAATATTTTGCTCTAAGGACAGTTGGAGGTGGGTTTCCATAACCTGCAGCAGGTAGAGACCTGACCAGTATGGGGGAGGCTGGGAACTTTCTAAGTTTTCGTAGAGGTTACAGAGATTAGATGCCCACCTTCCTGACTTCTCACATTTGGAGGGCTCAAGCTCTCAGGGAGGCACAGGGCCCTGACTAGGACATCTAACTTGGACTGCATGGCGTGGGACCCCAGGGGGCCTACATGCCCTCTGAAGGTGCCCTCGGAGGTGGCTGTGCAGAGACCAGGTTACCACACGTGTGATGGTCACAGGGCACTGGGCAACCAGGATGCATTCTTATTTGCTGCAGATACGTGGGTAGTCATGGAGGAGAAGAGTGGAAGCTGTCTCCTGTCCAATGTTTTGATGACTTCTTCCGTGTCAAAAACAACCCCAGACTTAGTGATTTAACACAACCACCATTTGACCGTGTGCACGGGCTCTGTGGGTCAGGACTTCAGACAGGCGTAGTGGGGCTGGCTTTTCTCTGCTTCATGAGGTCTGGGACCTCTGCTGGGGCAGACTGGGCAGCTGGAATCGTACCCTGGACTGGGGCTAGCATGCTCCCCAGTGCCGTCCACCCCCGTGTGGCCTGGCTGTCTTCAAATAACTGGATACCACAGGTCTGAGCACATTCTACACACAAGGCAGGATCTGTGTGGCCTTTTATGACCTCAGCTGAGAAGTCACATTGTGTCACTTCTACCATACTCCATTGACCAAAGCTGTTTTGAGGGGAGGGGCATAGAACCCCAATTCTCAGTAGCAGGGATGTCAGAGAATTTTACGGTCATTTTTAACAGCCGCATGTATCCTTCCTCATATTGGGTGTTAGCCCCCCAGAACAAAGCCATCTTTATTTGGCTGTTTAGGAGACCCTCAGCAGGGTGGCCGCCCACCCCCTACTCTTCCTAAAGGGAAACTTGTCATGTGTGAAACATTTGTGTATCTCCAGAAGTCCTTAGATGTGCAGAGATATTCCTGCATTTCTATCAACATTATTCAACCAAGAAGGGACAACCAAGGGCCACCAGACATTTGACAGTATCCTGCCAGATGAAGCAAACCCACCAAGAGTCTCCACACCAAACTAGTAGAACTTCCATAAGGAAAGAAAAAAAAAAAAGATGATTGAAAATATTAACAGAAATAACAGATGATAATTTCCTAGTGGTCATGGACCTGGGTCTTCAGAATGAAAGGGTACACCAAGTGCTGAGCAGAGTGAAGGGACTCTATTGCTAGATGCATTCTTGTGAAAATCCAGGACAACAAATATAGACTTCCCACAAATATAGATTTTAAATTTTTCTAGAGAGGAAAAAATTCAGTCCCCTGTAGAAAAACAGAAATAAACTGACACACAGACTTCTCATTAACATAACTGAAGTAAATCCTGCAACCTTCTTCTGGGAATTACTCCTTTTATTTTGAGATTTATTATGGAAGATTTCAAATATATATAAACCTTGAAAGAACAGTATACTGAATGCATTGTGCCCATCACCTACCTTAAGTCATTGTTAACTTATGGCCAAACTTGCTTCACCTACACTCCTACTGACCACTCTCTCTTCCAGGGCCTTGATTGTCTTAAGACACATTCTTGACATCTTACCATGTTGTGCTGCTGCTGCTGCTGCTGCTCATGAGTGAGTGCTAAGTCGCTTCAGTCGTGTGTGACTCTTTGCAACCCTATAGATTGTAGCCCACCAGGCTCCTCTGTCCATGGGATTCTCCAGGCAAGAATACTGGAGTGGGATGCCATGCCCTCAACCAGAGGATCTTCCCCACCCAGGGATCGAACCCATGTCTCCTGCATCTCCTGCATTAGCAGGTGGGTTCTTTACCATCGTGCCACCTGGGATGCCACCTTATCATGTCATCTGTTAGCTATGTGAGTATAGGTAAGGAAGGTAAGGTAAGGATTACTTTCAATCAAAAAGGTAAGGATTCTTGAAGAAACACAAACCACAATACCATTTTAATGCCTAAAGTTGCTGACAATAATTGTTCAATATCATGCAGTGTTCAGATGTTCCTAATTGTCTTGTAAGTGTGTCTGTGTGTTTTAATAATTCGTCTGAGTCAGGATCCAGATAAGGTACATATATTGCAGCTTGTTGATATGTTTCTTACGTCTCTCTTAGTCTTTAGGGTCCCCAAATTTTATTTTTTTCCTCCTGGAATTTGTTGGGAGGATTAGTTCTTTTGTCCTGTGGTGCTTCCCACAGTCTGGACTTTACTGCATGTGGGTGTGTCATGTCATTAATATGTTTACCCTACATTTTTGAAAATTAATCAGATTCATGTTCCTTACCATGCCCCATCCAAAGACTACTTCATTGGTGGTGTGTACTTCCACCAGGAAGCACACACAGGTCTGGATGTCTCTCCTAGTGTGACTTAGCACTATTGACAAATAGTGCTCAGATCTGATAGTTCACTAGGGGTTACAATGGCAATAATTGACCACTTCTTTCTGATGTATTAGCTGCTTACTTCCTCACATAGAAGCCTTCCTTCATCAACTATTTTGTAACTCGAGGAACAATTTGTGTAGGAAAGGTAGAAAAAAGAAAAAGCTTGACTCTTTCTTTTTAAAATAAGTTAATGCATTTTCATTTTTCCCAGTTCCATTGAGATATAATTGACATGTAACATTGTGTAAGTTTATGGTGTACAATGTGATCATTTGATACACATATATATTTCAAAATTGTTACCACAATAATGTTAACAATATTAACACATCAGTCACCTCACATATTTACCATCATAATTTTTTGTGATGAAAACATGTAAGATCTACTCTCTTAGCAACTTTCCAGTCTACAGTACAGTGTCGTTAACTATGATCACTATGTATAAATTAGATCCCCAGAACTTATAACTGGAAGTTTTTACCCTTTGACCAATATCTCCCCATTTTCCCCATCCCCATTTCTGGCAACTACTGTTCTACTCTGTTTCTGAGTGGATTTTTTTAATCAGTTTTCAAAAAAACTTGATTCTCTAGCATCCTCCACAGGTTTCAAAGAGATGATTTTTTGAGAATCGTTTTAATGCATTGCAGTTATTATTCTTTTCCTTTTGAGTTATCTAAACTTTAGTAATTTTTTTGTTTTTTACTGTTAATTAATGCTCAAATTGTTCCATCTATAGCTAACTGGAGCCTCTTGAAGTTGGCATCAATGTCCTTTTACTCAACAGTAACAATCATTAATAGCTTCCTTACTTCCTTATATGACAGGATATCCCAGGCTTACCTTGAAAATTTCCTACCCAAAACCTCTAGTTAGCCTTTTCTCCAAAAGCCCTGATTCCTTTAGAGGGAAGTGATACTTAGGGACCACAGTTTGGGTGCTGGGGTGTTCAATGCTACTAGGTTTATTTGTTTTCCCTTACAGAAAAAATAATTTTCTACCTGGAATTCAATATCCCGACAAGCTCTTTTACTTATGAGGACAAATAATATTTTTTGACATGCAAGAATTCAGAAAATTTACCATCCATTCACTATGGTTGGGAACTGAAAGATCGTTGCTGAGCCGTGAAAGATGCCAGGATTCTTGGCCTCTGGAGTAGAATAATTCTATTCGGAGCCAGTGACAAGGCTTGATCATGAGAAAGCTTCTGACATAGACATCAGAAGGTGGCAGAAAGAGTGTCCCCCTGCTAGTCTTTAGCTGGATGTTATATAGCTGCTAGCAGTCTGCTAATTAAAGAAAGGAAATGTCTCAAAACTCAGACTGGCATCAGGTCCCTCAACCACAACATACATTTTGAGATAACATTGGCACAAGGTGAGTTGTTCAGGCCATAAAATGATTGACATGAATCTTGAAGAAAGGCAGGTTTCCAAGCAAATACAGTCTCACTAACATAGCTTAAGAGAACATTTGCATGAGTAAAACATACTGATTTGTCAAGTCGGTTCTGAGTCTTAGGTGAACAGACTTGAAGACAGAGTCTAGGGTAAATACATAGTTCATTAACGTAGTTTAAGAGAAACATTTCCATAAGAAAAATGGATTGGTTATCTCAAAGTTTGAGAAAAGTTAAGTTCAGTAGAACCAGGTGTTGTCATCAGTTCAGTTCATCACTCAGTCATGTCCGACTCTTTGTGACCCCATGGACTGTAGTGTGCTAGGCTTCCCTGTCCATCACCAACTCCTGGAGCTTACTCAAACTCATGTCCATCAAGTTGGTGATGCCATCTCAAGGTCTGAGAAAGTTAAGTTCAGGTGGAACCAGGTATTGTCATAGCAACACAGAATTTTAAAAAGAAATCTCTTTTTAAATTTGTATAGAGAAGGGAGGAAAAATAAATCTAACACTAGTAGTTTGTTTCCACCTGCCGCTTAAGACAGAGATAAAAAATGTCTGATACTTGCAGCCTATTTCCTCTGTTTGGAGACCCCTGGCCTTCCTGCCTATTACCATCTCAGAGCCACATCAGAAATGAAAAGAATCACTGAAGAAACAAAAAGATTTGGAATGTAGGAAATAGCGGAGCCAGTCTATGAGAAAGTGTTCCCCAGACCAAGAGCTACACACCCGTCCGATTTGAGCTAGAGGATGGACAGCTTCGGGAAGGAGGTTTCTGTGGAATGGGGGAGACTGACAGAGTGGAAATCATGACCAAGTAGTCAGGCATGGAAGAGCAGAGCTGGGGAGAAGGCAGGTCAGAATGTAAAAGTGAACACTGACTGTAAACAGACAACTTTAGGCATGAAGTGAACGGTCTTAAGGCACAAACTGAATCAGGGAGGAACCAGGATCTTGCTTCCACTTTGAGTGTTTCCCAGCACAGTGCTTGAAGCAATAGGAAGACCACTCTACTCTTTCCATCACCAAATTGCTCATAAGCACATCTAACTGGTAGAGCCTACCTTGAATCGAGAACCCTAGCAGCAAGGAAGTCTGGGAAATTAACTTTTTAGCTTTCCAGCCTCAGTGGTATGGAAAAACACACTAGACAGAGTGAGAAGGGGTATATATGTCCACTCACCATATCCTTACCCTTGGTCGTCAATGGGGAATCCCCTAGAAAGTTGCTTGTGGATCCCAGAATTTGTGGGGTGTGACTGGTCCACGGTGTTGAAATATGTCAGCCCTGCTGAGACCATGTGTGAAGTTCTATGCCAAAGACCAGCAAATACTGCAGTTTCCATACATAGAAGGTTCTGGATCTGTTTGTGTATCTGAGAGACTTGGAATATCTCTTCTGGGAGTGTCATTGGAAAACTAAGGAACCCTAGAGAGGTCAGAACACATCTGTTCTTCTCCCACTGGACCATATTTACTTCATCCAGACATTCTTCCTAACGTTCTGCACCCTTGCAGTAGAAATCACATGTAGATTCTTTTTTCTTTTTTTGTTTTAATTGAGATAAAATTTACACCACGTTAACCATTTTGAAGTGAAGAGCTCAGCAGCATTCAGCACGTTCACCATGCTGTGCACGATCCCCTCCATCCAGTTTTAAGCATCTTTATCACTTGGAAAGGAAACCCCATACCTGTTAAGTTGTCACTCCTGGTTCCCCCTCCCAAACCACGGCAATTGCCAATCTCCTCTCTTTCCATAGATTTGCCTATTCTGGATATTTAAATGGAATTTAATAACTTTAAATATTTAAATTAATTCCATATAAACGGAATTATACAACATGTGACCACAGTCACTTGGTCGTGTCACTTACTACAATGTTCTCAAAGCTCATCCACATTGTAGTGTGTATCAGCACCTTCTTCCTTTCTGAGGCAGGGTAATATTCCATTGTGTGTATAGACCATACTTTAGTTATCTATTCATCCATTGATGTGGACTGTTTCTACCTTTTGATTATTATCAATAGTGCTGCTATTGACACTCAAGTACAAGTATTTATGTGAGTCCCTGTTTCAGATCTTTTGGGTAAAGTCTAGGAGTAGAATTGCTGGGTCACATAGTAATTCTGTTTAACTTGTTGCAGAACCACCAAAATGTATTCCAACACAGCTGCACCATTTTACATTTCCACCAGCAACATGTGCAGGTTCTAATTTCTCCATATCCTCACCAACACTTGTTCTTTTCCTTTTAAAAACTATAGCTATCCTAGTAGGTGTGGGCAGATTCTTAATAAGCATTGATAAACAGTGTAGGCATAAGAGTTTCCTATCCACAAAGCAAAACAGATGAGGAAAATTTGACTTGGGTCATGAATCAATCCACATTTTTTGGATACATTTCTCCATGGGACTAAATTGTATCCCACTGATCTGAAGATTATTACCTAAGACCTACCTCTGCCTTGATACCAGTGTGACAAGGGAAAAAAAGTGGTACACATTTTGGATGAAATGCCCAGTGAACTAATAGGCTTGTGACTAAGGGAAATAAGGATTTGATTTTTTTTTCCTTCCCTAATTCTGACTAAGGAAAGATATAAGCATCTGAATGGAGAGTTCCAAAGAATAGCAAGAAGAGATAAGAAAGCCTTCTTCAGCGATCAATGTAAAGAAATAGAGGAAAAGACCAGAATGGGAAAGACTAGAGATCTCTTCAAGAAAATTAGAGATATCAAGGGAACATTTCATGCAAAGATGGGCTTGATAAAGGACAGAAATGGTATGGACCTAACAGAAGCTGAAGATATTAAGAAGAGGTGGCAAGACTACATGGAAGAACTGTACAAAAAAGATCTTCAAGACCCAGATAATCATGATAATGTGATCACTCATCTAGAGCCAGACATCTTGGAATGTGAAGTCAAGTGGGCCTTAGAAAGCATCACTACGAACAAAGCTAGTGGAGGTGATGGAATTCCAGTGGAGCTGTTTCAAATCCTGAAAGATGATGCTGTGAAAGTGCTGCACTTAATATGCCAGCACATTTGGAAAACTCAGCAATGGCCACAGGACTGGAAAAGGTCAGTGTTCATTCCAATCTCAAAGAAAGGCAATGCTAAAGAATGCTCAAACTACCGCACAGTTGCACTCATCTCACATGCTAGTCAAGTAACGCTCAAAATTCTCCAAGCCAGGCTTCAGCAATATGTGAACCGTGAACTTCCAGATGTTCAAGCTGGTTTTAGGAAAGCTGGAGGAACCAGAGATCAAATTGCCAACATCCGCTGGATCATGGAA
>SJYW01044195.1:621025-650429 GCA_006410735.1 Raphicerus campestris
AGTTGGGGGGGATGTTGCGGGGGCGCGGGGCGGGCCGGGCCTCCCAGGCCCCGCCCACAGCGGGCGGTGCCTCCCGCTCGCGGCGTCGAGCTCTGCGCGTTAGCGCGCGTCGGTTCCGGCGGGCTGTGCCTGTGACCTCTTGCCTGTCCCCGCGCCGTCTCGCGTTGAGGTCGGCTGCCTGGTGAGCGCGGGCGGCCGGAGGCCGCGACGAGGGGCGCGGGGCGGGGCAGAGGCACTGCCGCCTGGGATGCGTCCCTGACTCGGGAGACCCCCTGAGGGCCGCGTCCGGGAAGAGGCCGCGCCGGCTGCGGCGTCTCCATCCTCCTAACCGCCGAGGCTGCCCGAGCGCGGCAGGCCAGAGCGACTGAGTCCCGGCCGGGCCCTGCATCCCGGAGAAGTGAGACGAGCTCCGACGCTGCCCGGCGTGGCCCCTTCGCGGCGCGCTTTCCTTCAGGCCCAAATACGGATCCGTGTGCCCTAGACCGGAGGCGGCTGGGGTTTGAATCCTGGGTTTCCCTTGTTATTCAGTCGCTAAGTCGTATCCACGAACTGCAGCACGCCAGGCAACGGTTTCCCTAGTTTTCTTAGATTTGTGGCCTATTGCCTCTCGCTGCGCTCTCCGACGCAGCTGCCCGGGGCCGCGGGCGGAGCCTCCGGTAGCTGTGTGTTCTCAGAGGCAGGCCCCGAGACAGCTTCCCGCTGAAGTGAATCAGTCTCCTAGGCTCTGTCGGAATAAGGCATCTCTACCGAGGTCAGAAGGAGGGGGCTCCGGCAACCTCACCGGGAAAAACCCCCTGCCTTCCCCCCTCAAACCCGAACCCCATCGGAGCTCAGGAAAGCAGCGGCATAAACTCAGAAAAGGAGTGTGTCGCTCAGGGAAAGAGAGAAGGAAGCTGGGGACAGGGACGGAAGGCATGAGAAATGTGGCCGGTGTGGTGGGGTGCTGGGCGATTCTCCCCTCCCTTCGTTCTTCACTACTTTCCAGAAGCTGGTCAGCTTTGTAATCGTGTCCGGCATCTGGAGTTGTTTTTCTGTTGTTCCTGTTCTTATAAAAGTTGTTTTTCTGTTGTTACTACTCTCAATCAAGAGTAGCAGTAGTTCCTGGAGGGTTTGCCAGGATTGTGTATTTTTGTGTCATTTGACAGAAGGGAAAAAAATTTTGAAGGGGGAATTGACCGGTGAAGAATCAGTAAGAGACACATGGAAGTCTTGGCTTGTGCTTTCCACCCGATCACACAGAAACATGTTTCCTTTAAAAAAAAAAAATCCTTTTGAGTAACAGCAAGTTAGAAGAAAGTGTGTTTTTTTTTTTTTAAACAACACAAAACACCTAAGTTTAAGGGCCCTCTCCCTTTTTTTCAAAACTATGAGGATTCTCAGACTCAAGGGGTTATTATCTTGGTAGTAAAATAGTTACACAAAATAGCCTTTAGGTTTTCTACCCTGCAATATCAGTTTTAACGAAGGCATTGTATTTTGAGACACTATCATTTGCTTAATAATTCTGCTTTAAATATTTCTGTGTTAGTGGGCAGGGTTGTAAGTAGTTAAAGCAGTAAGGGAACGCTGCAGATTTAAGAAGTCACTAAGGGGCAGCTGTTAGCCTTCCTCTCCTTCTCCAGGATCACAGTTACCCAACTGGTGTGTGGAGCACTGAGGAGCTCTCATCATCCTGTTGCCTCTTCCTCCTCTTCCAGGAATGCCTTCCCAGGTTTGGACAGTCTTCCAGGAACAACAGAAAATGAGCAAATACCAGGTGAAGTGTTTCTTTTCTTTGTTCCCTATTTTGTTTTCCAGTGGATTTCCTGGCGTTTTGTTAGTATGTTCATGTATTAAGATGGGAAAGTAGAAACAGATAAAAAGCTACCAGGATGGGGTTCATCCTGTCCTTCCTGCCCCTAACCTCATCCTGGGTGGCATCTAGACTACTGCCTTTAAGATGTCATCATTTCTTTTTTGTTTTGATTTTATTTTTAAATATTTTATTCATGCTTTTTGGCTGTGCTGGGTCTTCGTTGCTGCACAGGCTTTTTTTTTAGTTTCGGCAAGTGGGAGCTCCTCTAGTCGAGGTGTGCATTACGGTGGCTTCTCTTGTTTCAGAGCATAGGCTCTAGGGCACGTGGGCTCAACAGTTGCAGCTTCTGGGCTCTAGAGCATAGACTCAATAGTTGTGGTTCATGGGCTCAGCTGCTTCATGGTATGTGGGATCCTCCCAGATCAGGGATCAAACTGGTATCCTCTGCATTGGCAGGTGGACTCTCCACCTGTGAGCACCAGGGAAGCTCCTTGTTGCTGTTTAATGTAAATGTTACGGCTGCGACAGAGACTGCACGTGTGTCTTCACTGGCTCCTCATTGTCTTCAGTGGCCACACCTCCCACCTGTGGAGGCACAAGATACCCCAGTGCTTTCTTCTCTGCTGGGAAGAAGACAGTAGATTGGTTACATTTAAACATTTAATGAAAGAAAGATAAGTTAAGCTTATCATTATTGTGTGGATTAAGAGAATGTATATATTACTTCAGTGCTAGGAAACAAGGAAAAAGGAGAAGGGGGCGGCAGAGGATAAGATGGTTAGATAGCATCACCGATTCAATGGACATGAATTTGAGCAAATTCCAGGAGATAGTGGAGGATGGAGGAGCCTGGTGGGCTACAGACCATGGGGTGACAGAGTCAGATATGACTTAGTAACTGAACAACAACAGAAATATGTTACTTATTAAAAATAAATTGGGGGTGCTCAAAACTTGACACTCAGGGTGATGATGAAGTATTTTAGAGAACTCTCAATTCCAGGGATGAGTCCAGAATTACTACACAGTATGTTCCTAAACACCTTTGCAGCTTTTCATCTTCTTATGGCCCTGCCCAGCTCCTGTTTCTGTCATACTGCTGTGTGTTTTTCATGTCTCTTTGACTGCATATGCAGTGGTACTACATTAATAAAGGTCTGCTATTCAGTGAAGCCTGGCCGGACAACACAAAACAGTCATATTTTCTACATTATGTAACACTAATTTTTAGCATAGCTCTGACTGGAATGCAAAAGTAGGAAGTCAAGAAACACCTGGGATAACAGGCAAATTTGGCCTTGGAATATGGAATGAAGCAGAGCAAAGGCTAGTAGAGAACCCTCTGGTCATAGCAAACACTCTCTTCCAACAACACAAGAGAAGACTCTACACATGGACATCACCAGATGGTCAACATCAAAATCAGATTGATTATATTCTATGCAGCCAAAGATGGAGAAGCTCTATATATTCAGCAAAAACAAGACGGGGAGCTGACTGTGGCTCAGATCATGGACTCCTTATTCCCAAATTCAGACTGAAATTGAAAAAAGGAAAACCCCTAGACCATTCAGGTATGACTTAAATCAAATCCCTTATGATTATACAGTGGAAGTGAGAAATAGATTTAAGGGACATTGTACAGGAGTCGGATCAAAACCATTCCCCTAGAAAATAAATGCAAAAAAGCAAAATGGCTGTCTGGGGAGGCCACACAAATAGCTGTCAAAGAAGAGAAGTGAAAAGCAAAAGAGAAAAGTAAAGATATAAGCATCTAAATGCAGAGTTCCAAAGAATAGCAAGGAGAGATAAGAAAGTCTTCCTCAGTGATCAGTGCAAAGAAATAGAGGCAAACAACAGAATGGGAAAGACTAGAGATCTCTTCAAGAAAATTATAGAGATACCAAAGGAACATTTCATGCAAAGATGGGCTCGATAAAGGACAGAAACGGTATGGACCTAAAAGAAGCAGAAGATATTAAGAGGTGGCAAGAATACACAGAACTGTACAAAAAAGATCTTCATGACCTGGATAATCGCGATGGTGTAATCACTGTAATTCCAGCCAGACATCCTGGAATGTGAAGTTAAGTAGGCCTTACAAAGCATCACTATGAGCAAAGCTAGTGGAGGTGATGGAATTCCAGTGGAGCTATTTCAAATCCTGGAGGATGATGCTGTGAAAGCACTACACTCAATATGCCAGCAAATTTGGAAAACTCAGCAGTGGCCACAGGACTGGAAAAGGTCAGTTTTCATTCCAATCCCAAAGAAAGGCAATGCCAAAGAGTGCTCAAACTACTACACAATTGCACTCATCTCACATGCTAGTAAAGTAATGCTCAAAATTCTCCAAGCCATGCTTCAGCAATACATGAACTGTGAACTCCCTGATGTTCAAGCTGGCTTTAGGAAAAGTGGAGGAACCAGAGATCAAATTGCCAACATCTCCTGGATCATCGAAAAAGCAAGAGAGTTCCAGATAAACATCTATTTCTGCTTTATTGACTATGCCAAAGCCTTTGACTGTGTGGATCACAATAAACTGGAAAATTCTGAAAGAGATGGGAATACCAGACCACCTGACCTGCCTCTTGAGAAACCTATATGCAGGTCAGGAAGCAACAGTTAGAACTGGAGATGGTACAACAGACTGGTTCCAAATAGAAAAAGGAGTATGTCAAGGCTGTATATTGTCACCTTGCTTATTTCACTTATATGCAGAGTACATCATGAGAATCGCTGGGCTGGAAGAANCATGTATGGATGTGAGAGTTGGACTGTGAAGAAGGCTGAGCGCCGAAGAATTGGTGGTTTTGAACTTTGGTGTCGGAGAAGACTCTTGAGAGTCCCTTGGACTGCAAGGAGATCCAATCAGTCCATTCTGAAGATCAGCCCTGGGTGTTCTTTGGAAGGACTGATGCTAAAGCTGAAACTCCAAAACTTTGGCCACCTCATGCGAAGAGTTGACTCATTGGAAAAGACTCTGATGCTGGGAGGCATTGGGGGCAGGAGGAGAAGGGGACGGCAGAGGATGAGATGGCTGGATGGTATCACCGACTCGATGGACATGAGTTTGGGTGAACTCCAGGAGCTGGTGATGGACAGGGAGGCCTAGCGTGCTGCAATTCATGGGGTCGCAAAGAGTCGGACATGATTGAACAACTGAACTGAATAATATCTTACTACAGGAAGAATATATTCGTAGACATAGTTTGTCTCCTTTAAGCTCCTTGAAGGCCAAACAAAAAAAGGACTGATTTAACTCAACAGTCTCGGCAAGCTGGGACAATTTCAGATGCATGGTAGGAACTTCAGAGTTTTTGTTGGAATTAGTAAGTTAATACACCATCTGGATTTTCCTATCACAATACCACTTCAGTCTATAAAGTAAACCACAAAACAATGTGTAGATTGGCAGCCTGTATAATATTTATGGTAAACGTAAACATATTAAGAATTATTTTGCATATCTTTCATGTCACTCAGTACTGATCTCTTTGATTTGAAGAGAAGTGTGCTGGTCAAGGACCCATGTCATTCAAGGACATGACTGTGGACTTCACCCGGGATGAGTGGTGACAACTGACAGCTGTCAGAGGACCCTATACTGGGATATGATGCTGGAGAGCTATAGCCACCTGGTCTCTGTGGGTGAGATGTCTTCTCTGTGTAATGCCTCACTGTTTTTCTTTCATTAGCTACCAAAACTTATTAGCCCTTGGTGAAGCTTTATGATGTGTGTTCATCTTATGGGTCAGACATGTTTGCTTGGGCACAGAAAGCTTGCTGTTCTCACCTTCCAAAAGAAAGGTTCAAATGGGCACCTTTATCACGTGACTCCTGAACCTGCACCTTCCTCATCCTTCAGGGGCTTGGATGTCCAAGAGGCTTGTCAGAAGTCTTACCCCATGTCTCACTCACAGGGTACTGCATTGCTAAATTAGAGGTGATCATCAAGCTGGAGCAAGGAGAAGAGCTGTGGCCATTAAAATTTCCAGGCTGGAGTGGTTCCAGTGAGTTAACCATTATCAGGTGGAAAAAAAGCCAGTAGAAGTGTGGACCAGGTAGCTTGGTTCAGAAACTGGGACCTTTGGTCTCTGTGTCAGTAATACTCTTCAGGGGCCTCAGACCTTTGAAAGTAACTGAATGGCAAGCCAGCCTACCTCAGATAACCCAAACTGTACTTCCATCCACCACTCTTAAAACACCAGTGCTTTCCTTTCCTGCCTGAGTTTTAAGGAAGATGACCATTCTTGTTCCCAGCATTGATTGGCTGCCTGCCTCTTCTTATACCTTTGTTCTTGGTTTCTCCTTCTCTAGTATTCATTTTCCTCCAATTTCATGGACTATTTTCTTTTCAGTTCCTGCCCCTGCCCCAGGCATTTGTTTATTCATTCTGCAAATATTCCTATCCTGTGCTACCCATGCTCTTGGGAGTTGAAGATACACTGATAAAACAACACTTTCCCTGAGCTCCTGGAGCTTACACACTTTTCTCAAATAGAAATTTAAGGCATTTTACATTTTCTATTACATTATTCTACTTAATTTTTATTTACTTCCACTAGTATGTAAACTTCATGGGAACAGGGTCTTTTTTCTTTCATGTCTGTTTCCACTGTCTCATATACTGCGTTTAGCATTTAATAAGTTTGTCAAATAATAAATTCCTACCATTCATAAGAAAAAGTCCAACAGCCCAAGAGAGAAGTGAACAAGATACATGAAAAGGAAACACAAATGGGAAACAAAAACACAAATGATAGAAAAGAATATCTACAACTTCTTTGGTAATCAGACAAAAAGTATCACAGTGAAATAGCATTTTCTATCCTCCAATTTGCCAAAAATTATGACATCATAATTAAGACGTTTTAGCAAACAGTTCTGATCATTCGATCACTCTGTCTCCTGGGAAGTTTGTTAAGAACTAGGCTTCCAATGTCCCTTCCCTTTAATGCTTCCTCAGTACTCATCTGTTACTCAAGAGTTAAGCTTTTTGCTTTGCCCAGTGACTGAAAAGTTCCACCTCCTCCATCTCAGCCTTATCTGCCCTCTGTGCTGCATTTTACCTGAGGTGTTACAGTTCTTTCATTGTCAGTATGGCAGAGACTAACCTTGAAATATTTTCTTCCAAAATGTAAATCTCACATTTCTTGTTTCCACTTACTTAGGCTCTAACACTTTTCTTCTCCTGTATCTGACAACCACAGAAAATACATGTAGTACTGATCTCTCTCTAGTTTCTCTTACTTTTTAATTTTCTTTTGAAAACTGTCTTTTATACCTTTTATTCTTACCTTCCAGTGACCTCACTCAAAACCAGAACCTTATTCTCTGAGGCCTTATTTCATTCCTAATTCTAAGTATATATTTTAAAATATAAAGCATCTGTTTTGTCTTGTTGCTGGCGTTATATAAACCTAGGGCTGCCCTCTATTACTTAAGACTCCTCTTAAACACATCAAGGCATATTCATCCTTTTTTGTTAATGTTGCCCAAACACTTAAGGTTAAGTCCACACCTGCACCTGTTTTTGAGGTTTGCCTTTCCAGACCCTGAAGAAAGGATTTAGGACTGTGCATGCTGTGTAGTTAACACTTGTGTGTTTTACACTAGTTGATGTTTGAGCTCAAGTTCACACCTGTTTTGAAGTGCTTTGTACTCTCTCCCCTCAGAATTCACATTTCAGTTTGTGGCTGAGCCACAAGGACTCAGACCTCACCATGCACTGTGACACCGGAGAGCATGTGGGGCCTCTTTTTTTTTTTTTTTTAAACTTTTCCTTCATTTGATGGGTAATATATAAGAGATATGCTGATCTATTAATACTCATAGATTTGACTATCTATTCAGAAAGCATTTCCTAAGTATACAGGCCTACATCACTTACTTGCAGATTCTGATTCATAAAGCATATAGATTTACACCAGGCAATGACAGTTTATCCTCCATGTTTTGAATAAAAATTTCCAGGTAATTCTGGGATGGAGGAGGGATAATTTAGGAGGTTGGGATTAATATACACACAGTACTGTATGTAAATTAGATAACCAACAAGGACCTACTATATAGTACAGGGAACTCTGCTTAATACTCTGTAACAGCCTATATGGAGAAAGACTTTGAAAAAGAACAGATATGTGTTTATGTATAGCTGAATCACTTTGTTATCTGCCTGAAACTGATGCCACATTGTAACTCAACTATACTGCAGTATGAAATAGATAATTCTGATACTATGTGAGAGCTGCCAACTATACATCTACTCAGAGGGACTCAAAGGCAAGTAGAGATACAATAAAACCTGCTAGGAGCATAGGATGTAGTTGAGAGAGAAGAACAAAATCATGTTATATATATTGAAACTCAGTGTTACCAAGTACTATTGGATAAAGTTAGTCCTTTCCATAGTGTGTTAATAAAAAATAGGCAGTAACTACTTCAGTGTTGGAGAAAACAGAGTTTAAGAGGCATCATTTTTTCAAAGTATGTGAGGAAAGGAGCGGGGAGAGAGAAGCAGAGGGGGAGGGAAAGGGAGATACATTTCCTGGAGGACTTCTAAATTTTTGTGGAAGCAAAGCTGAAAAGCAGACTACTGACTGTAAAAACCTGTCAGACTGTGACTTATGATTGGGGTAAATATTAAAAAATTTTTTTATCATCTATTTTTGTAAGGATATCTTGAACAAGAACTATGTCTTATTTTCCCATTGGCTTATCGGTAGTGGGCTGTAGCTGAATACATACAATATTTTATCCCATACCTAAGATTTCCTCTGCTATGTCTTCTGACATCCATGTACACTCATATTCCTTGTTCTACTTCCTATTCATGGTTTTTGTTGGGGTAATCACCCAGTTATCTGTGTGTTTCCCTCAGCTCTAGTTTCTTCTTTTAAGTTCTGATGGTCTTCTTTGCAAAACAGCAAATGTATGTGTGTTCATTATAGTTTTATGCTCCCTTTTCCAATGTTGCAGATGTTCTCTATTTTTCCTTTTTCTGATCAAAAGAGAAAAATATATGCTCAGGATTTCATCATAGGAGCTTGGGACTAAAAAGTGAGAATCACTGATGTAATAAATTATATTTACATAAGAAATGTGTTAGCTTTTTTCAAGTACATCTAACTTTTCTTATTTGTGACGTTATAGACAAAGGCCACTCAGTCGTGTCCAGCTCTTTGCAACCCCGCTGAGATACCCTGCCAGGCTCCTCTGTCCATGAGATTCTCCAGGCAAGAATTTTGGAATGGATTGCTATAACCTCCAGAGGATCTTCCCAACCCAGGGATTGAACCCTGATCTCCTGCATTGCAGACAGATTCTTTACCATTTGAGCTACAGGAAAGTGCTAAATCTCATCCCACCATCCCTGAGTGGACAAAATGATCTCTGTTTGCTTCTAAGGCAAACCATTCAATATCACATGAATCCAAGTCTATGCCCCAACTAATAATGCTGAAGAAGCATAATTTGAACAGTTCTATGAAGACCTACAAGACTTTAGAACTAACACCCAAAAAAGATGCCCTTTTCATTATAGGGGACTGGAATGCAAAAGTAGGAAGTCAAGAAACACCTGCAGTAACAGGCAAATTTGGCTTTGGAATACAGAATGAAGCAGGGCAAAGGCTAACTGAGTTTTGTGAAGAGAATGCACTGGTCATAGCAAACAACCTCTTCCAAAAACACAAGAGAAGACTACACATCACCAGATGGTGAATACTAAAATCAGACTGATCATATTCTTAGCAGCCAAAGATAAAGATCTATACAGTCAGCAAAAACAAGACTGGGAACTGACTGTGGCTCAGATCATGAACTCCTTATTGCCAAATTCAGACTGAAATTGAAGTAAGTAGGGAAAACCACTAGACCATTCAGGTATGACCTAAATCAAATCCCTTATGATTATACAGTAGAAGTGACAAATAGATTCAAGGGATTAGATTTGATAAACAGAGTGCCTGATAAACGATGGACAGAGGTTCGTGACATTGTACAGGAGGCAGGGATCAAGACCATCCCCAAGAAAAGGAAATGCAAAAAGGCAAAATGGCTGTCTGAGGAGGCCTTACAAATAGCTGAGAGAAGAAGAGAAGCAAAAGGCAAAGGAGAAAAGGAAAGATATACCCGTTTGACTGTAGAGCTCCAAAGAATAGAAAGGAGAGGTAAGAAAGCCTTCCTCAGTGATCAATGCAAAGAAATAAGAGGAAAAAGTAGAACAGAAAAGGCTAGAGGTCTCTTCAAGAAAATCAGAGATATCAAGGGAACATTTCATGCAAAGATGGGCAAAATAAAAGAGAGAAATGGTATGGACCTAAAAGAAACAGAAGATGTTAAGAGGTGGCAAGAACACACACAAGAACTATACAAAAAAGATCTTCATGACCCAGATAATCACAGTGGTGTGATCATTCACCTAGAGTCAGATATCCTGGAATGTGCAGTGGGCCTTAGGAAGCATCAATATGAAAAAGCTAGTGGAGGGGATGGAATTCCAGTTGGGCTATTTCAAATCCTAAAAGATGATGCTGTGACAGTGCTGCACTCGATATGCCAGCAAATTTGGAAAACTCAGCAGTGGTCACAGGACTGGAAAAGGTCAGCGAAAGGCAGTGCCAAAGAATGTTTAAATGATCACACAACTGCACTCATCTCAGATGCTAGCAAGGTAATGCTCAAAATGCTCCAAGCCAGGCATCAACAATATGTGAACTGTGAACTTCTAGATGTTCAAGCTGGATTTAGAAAAGGCAGAGGAACCAGAGATCAAATTGCCAACATCCGCTGGATTATCGAAAAAGCAAGAGAGTTCCAGAAAAACATCTGCTTTATTGACTAGGCCAAAGCCTTTGACTGTGTGGATCACAACAAACTGGAAAATTCTTAGAGATGGGAATACTAGAGCTCCTGACCTGCCTCCTGAGAAATCTGTGTGCAGGTCAAGAAGCAACAGTTAGAATTGGACATGGAACAGACTGATTCAAAATCGGGAAAGGAATACATCAAGGCTGTATATTGTCACCCTGCTTATTTAACTTATATGCAGAGTACATCGTGTGAAATGCTGGGCTGGATGAAGCACAAGCTGGAATCAAGATTGCCGGGAGAAATATCAATAACCTCAGATACACAGATGACATCACTCTTATGGCAGAAAGCAAAGAACTAAACAGCCTCTTGATGAAAGTGAAAGAGGAGAGTGAAAAAGTTGGCTTAAAACTCAGCATTCAGAAAACTAAGATCATGGCATCCGGTCCCATCACTTCATGGCAAATAGATGGGGAAACAATGGAAACAGTGTGAGACTTTAATTTTGGGGTCTCAAAAATCACTGCAGATGGTGGCTGCTGCCATGAAATTAAAAGACAGTTGCTCCTTGGAAGAAAAGCTATGACCAACCTAGAGAGCATATTAAATTAAAGCAGACATTTCTTTGCTGACAAAGGTCCATCTAGTCAAAGCTATGGTTTTTTCAGTAGTCATGTATGGATAGGAGAGTTGGATTATTAAAAAAGCTGAATGCCAAAGAGTTGATGCTTTTGAACTGTGGTGTTGGAGAAGACTCTTGAGAGCCCCTTGGACTGCAAGGGGATCCAACCAGTCACTCCTAAAGATCAGTCCTGAATATTCATCAGAAGGACTGATGCTGAGGCTGAAGCTCCAATACTTTGGCCACCTGATACGAAGAGCTGACTCATTGGAAAAGAGCCTGATACTGGGAAAGATTGAGGCCAGAAGGGAATGAAAAGCATGAGATGGTTGGATGGCATCACTCTATGGACATGAGTTTGAGTAAGCTCCGGGAGTTGGTGAATGACAGGGAAGCCGGGCATGATGAAAATGTTTCAGATAAGAACTCTGAAATTAATACATGTGGGAAGTTGCTTCTTGGTAATAATCAAGAGGATACTCATCCTGGGAAGCATCCAACAACCATAACCAAGATGGGAGACCTCTGAGTCATAATGAGGACCGTTGTGGGCAACAAAAGATTTNGAAGTTGCTTCTTGGTAATAATCAAGAGGATACTCATCCTGGGAAGCATCCAACAACCATAACCAAGATGGGAGACCTCTGAGTCATAATGAGGACCCTTGTGGGCAACAAAAGATTTGGCCTTTGGGACCACCTGTGGAAGGTCATGAGTGCAGAGCAGCCACCTCCAGTGAGGCAGCCACCATCCCACCAGAGATCAGAATAGAGTACCCAGGATTATGAGGAACAGGGAGGGGCAAGATACCACTGACCAGTCAGCTTTCCAAATCCAGCAGGAAATGCACAAGGGAGAATCACTCTGAAGTTAATGAGCTTGAGGCATCAACCCTCTTTCAACATCAGGAAACTAATGTAGAGAAAACCCACAAATCTCATGGAAATGAGAATTTCAGCAAGAAATCTCATCTTACTTAACCTAATAAAATTCATGAGAGAAAATATTTGAATGTAGTCACTGCAAGAAATCATTTTACTAGGAGTCCCACCTCACTGAACATCAGAAAACACACAAGAAGAGGAGCCATGTGACAATAATAAACGTGGGGAAACCTTCCAAACAGCACAAGACGCCATCCAGCAAAGAACTGATGCAGGAAAGAAAATCTGTGAATGTGATAAAGCCCCTGGGAAGTCAGCCATTACCAACCAGCAAAAGAAGCTTCATGTGTGTGTTGAGTGCAAGAAATCCTTCCATGAGATCTCAGCCCTAAAGCTGAGCCAGAGTACTCACACATGACAGAAGCCCTACCAGTATAAAGATTGTGGGAAATCCTACACAAAATCAAACTTCAACCATCACCAGAGAATTCCCACAGGGGAGAAAACATAGGAGTGTAAGGATTGTGGGAAATGTTTCTGTGTGAAATCAAATCTAACTAAATATCAGAAGATGCATACAGGGGAGAAACCTTTCAAATGCAATGACATGGAAAAACTTACAGAAGTCACAATTTGCTGATCACCAGAGCACACACACAGGGGAGAAGCCCTGCAAATGTGATGAATGTGGAAAATCCTTCTATTCTGTGTAAATCAGCATTGCACCTCCACCAGGGGAAACATACAGAGAAGAAACCCTATAAAAGTACTGAATGTGGGACATCCTTTTACTCTAAGTCAGGCCTAATTATTCATCAAGTCTCTCATACAGCAAAGTAACCTTATGACTAATGAACGTGAAAAAACTTTCTGTGTGAAGTCTAATTTCACTAAACATCATAAAATTCACTCAGGGTTGAAACCATATGAATGTAATGAGTATGGCAAATCCTTCTCTATGAATTTGACCCCCACTGTCCATCAAAGAACTCATACCGGGGAGAAACCCCATGGGTGCAGTGAATGTAAGAACTCCTACAAAAAGTCACACCTCACAAAACATCAGAAAACACACAGGGGAGAAACCACACAAATATAATGAATATGGGAAAGCCTTCTGTATTAAATCAACCCTCATACACCAGAGGACTCACACTGGGGCGAAATCCTTTNAAGAACTCCTACAAAAAGTCACACCTCACAAAACATCAGAAAACACACAGGGGAGAAACCACACAAATATAATGAATATGGGAAAGCCTTCTGTATTAAATCAACCCTCATACACCAGAGGACTCACACTGGGGTGAAATCCTTTAAATGCAGTGAATGCAAGAAGTCATTCTATGTGAAGTTGCTTCTTAATAGTCATCAGAGAAATCACACAGGAAATAAATCCCATGTGTGTAAAGTATGTGGGAAAGCCTTCTCTGAAGTCAAGCCTAACTGGTTTATCAGACGACACACTCAGAAGAGAAATACTTCGAATATAATGAATGTGAGAAGTCAACCTTCAGCACCAGAGAATACACATGGGAGAAACCTTAAGAATGTAAAGAATGTAGTAAAACTTTCTTTCAGAAGTCATACCACACTTAATGTCAGTGAACACATACAGGGAGAAACCTTATCAATGTGACGAATGTGGGGAAAATGTCCTCCAGAAATCACATCTCATTGAATATCAGAGAACACACACTGGAGAGAAACCCCATGGGTGTAGTAAATGTGCAAAATCTTTCTGCTTTAAGTCAGCCCTAACCATGCATCAGAGGACTCACACAGAAAAAGCTTATAAATGTAGTGAATGTGAGAAACCTTTCTGAAATCATACCTCACTGTGCATCAGAGAACTCACACAGGGAAGAACCCCTGCAAATGTAATGAATGTGGGAGAAGGTTTTATGTGAAGTCAAACGTCATTAATCATCAGAGAATCCACACAGGGGAGAAGCCCTATGAATGTAAGAGACATGGGAAGTCCTGTATGAAGTCAACCCTCACAGTACACCAGCAAACACCACAGGGGAGAAGCCTTATGAATATAACAAATATGGGAAATCCTTCTACAAGAAGTCATCTCTAAATATGAAGTGATTCACATACAAGAGATATCCTGAATGGCAGCAGATGTGAAAAATATTCCTGTGTAGTCATATGTTTCATACCTTTGAAAATTCATGGGAGAAAACTTGAGCTCATGTACATCAAAGAGCTCATTAGGAGAGAGGGTCTCTGGGAATGTTATTTGTAGAGAGGGGGTGGAACAAGGTTTCTTTGATTTTACCTTTTTATGAATTTTTAAACTTTGAACAAATGAGTGATTTACACATTCAAAAGTAAGATTCTGAAATTGAAATCAACTTAATATCAAATTGGCAACTTGACCACACAAAAGAAGTAATTCTTTGAAGAAATATTGCACTCTATGTTATGATTATACATCCTTAAATGAAAGTGTTTAAGGACAAAATGCCAGCCAAAAATTATAAAATCACTCATCAGTTTTCTTCCTGATAATATTGCTGTTTATTTGAATCTGTTTTGTGTACATTGTAGGAGAAAGCTAAAAGAAATTATAAAAGTTACTAGGAATCAAAACTTCCAGTTTAAGAGATAAGACAACCATAGAAATCAAAGAATTCATGTGACCTCCCTATGATGATAAATATGAATCAAAAAATATTATTCATTTCTAAAATTACATATTTCATAGCTCTGTCCACTGAGTAACACCCCCCCAGAGTGGTGAGCAAAGTCAGTTCCCAACACTGGCCCCTACAAGGAACCAGGACTCCTTGGAAAAAGAGCTCAGTCTAGGTCACACCCAGTGTGTGCAAGGTGAGCCTGGGCCTCCTTGGTCAAAAACAAAGGAAGCACTAATCAATGGGAATGTGTCAGAGTCAAATGTGAGTCAAATATGAGGCAGTGTGATGGCACTCCCCTAGTTTTTCAGGCTGGCTCTGTGTTGGATACGCCTTTAGTGCTTGACCAGGCTGATTCCACTCTGCCTTAGTCTTCACTTCCAGCTTATAGAGTTGCTAGGTGAGTGCATAGGGACTTTCCACATCTTTTCTGAGTTATGTTCTACCCTGCACACATACAATGTGCACATGGAAGCTTTTAAAAGCTCTTATCCCCACACATGTCAGTTTTCCAACCTCTTCCTTCCCCAGGTTCTCAGTATGTCTGCTGCTCACCATGACTGTTATCCTGCCCCAGGTTGCTGCCCCCAGTACTTGTGCCTTTAAATGCCTTTGGGCACCAGCCCTCTGGGAAGACTGCTCTGAGCACAGGAGACAACAAAGGGAAGCCCTGTTCCCTTTTGACAGTCAATGGCCAACAGGTGAGATACACAGCCCAGTTCTATGGGAGTGAAGTCTGATTCTTGCCTGCCCCAGCAGCCTGTTACCTGGAGCACCAGTTGTCACCCACTGGCTGCTGACCTGAGGTGTTGGGGGGATGTTGGCTGGGCAGCTCTGCCAGAAAAGGCACAGGTATCATTTAGGCAACTGAGCCATAAAATTCTGGATAAAACTGAACAGAATAAAACATTATTGAGGATTATAAGTGCAGGTCTTTAATTTTCCTGTGTGTGTCTTCAGTATTTCAGGAGCAGTCTTGGGCACAATGTTAACTGTACTACTCAGCTCAAAACATATATTTTCAGTGTTGGTATCTGTGTGGACCCCATTCTTTCTTCATGCCAAACCCCAGTTCCATCCCTTCCCCCACAGGCACTCACTGATAAAGGTAGGACTTTTAGCACTCACCATTGTAACTTCCCTGGTGGCTCAGACAGTAAAGTGTCTGTCTACGATGCGGGAGACCCAGGTTCAATCTCAATCCCTGGGTCGGGAAGATCCCCTGGAGAAGGGAATGGCAATCTACTCCAGTACTATTGCCTGGAGAATCCCATGGACAGAGGAGCCTGGTACGCTATAGTCCATGGGGTCACAAAGAGTCGGACATGACTGAGCAACTTCACTCTCACTTTTCACTATTATAGCTTCTATAAGAGTGTGTTAACTTTATTTGATATAAGCATTGTTTACCTGTATGAAATCTCATTCCATCGATTTTTTCCATTCATATCTAAAAGTGCTAATTGGATGTGCTACATGCAAGTAGAACACATACTTCTGACTGCTAGACACCATCCCAATGCATGATCCACCTTTTACCCACCTCTTCTAGTGACGGTCACCTAGGATTCCTCAAAATCTTGCTGTGGTAAAACTTCCTGTATACACATTCTCTTGTGTATAGAACTTCTCAGGGGTTTATAAACACAGGGACTACTGCACGATACAGCATTAAATTTAAAATGTATGTCCAAGTCAGTATCATTTTATACACTTATGCAGGATACAAACATTACTAGTCACTGCAGTGGAGTAAAGAAAAGAGGGTCACTCCATGGCCTCAGAATATTGCTCTGGTGTTAACAATGGTCTTCACTTTGACCTGTTTGAGAGGCCAACCAATGAACCACCATTTCACTAACATTAGGATGACTGGGGCTGGGGGGTGTGTGGGGGGTGTGGGTGAGAACCTTGGAGAATCTCTCACCTGTAGGTGCCGGGAGGGGTCAACCCCTGGCTTAGCCCCTGGAAATCCACTGGGAGTTCCTAATCTGCTCACGCTCCACAGGATGAAGTCACTGTGCATATAAAGAGCGAGCATTTGTGCTCTGCCCCAATTCCACATTCACTCCTTGCTGCCGATGGGTAAGTGGGCCATCTCACATGGTGCCTTCTTTCGTGAATGCAGGTCTTGCCAGGAATAGTTAATTTCAAATATTGCATTCCATCCATCAAACATAAGACAAACCATTATTTTAAGTACCTCTAAGGAAGAAAAAACACCAGTTAAATTAGAATGTGTTACACTGTTTCAGAGATGTAATAGTATGAAAACACTGGTGTCTCTGAAACAACAGAGAAATTCTACAACCGTATTACTGAAGAGGCAGTTGAGGGTCACATACACATGTATAGGGCCCTTTGGTATCAGGCACTTTGTAACAGAAAAAGAACGTGGTAAATCATTTATAAGCTTTCCAAATATTTTACTTAAAATGCATACTGGGTACTTAAGCTACTTCCCGTTAGTGTGGGAAAGTTTCAACAAGTATACTATGAATATATAGTTCCTACATAAAACTATACACTGTACCAGAATCTTAGTACCTGTTATATAGCAGACTCAAGATCATCTAGACAAATCTGATGGAAAAGTGATGAGCAAGAAAAACGGGAGCCATGAGTGACAGANCAGCATTAAATTTAAAATGTATGTCCAAGTCAGTATCATTTTATACACTTATGCAGGATACAAACATTACTAGTCACTGCAGTGGAGTAAAGAAAAGAGGGTCACTCCATGGCCTCAGAATATTGCTCTGGTGTTAACAATGGTCTTCACTTTGACCTGTTTGAGAGGCCAACCAATGAACCACCATTTCACTAACATTAGGATGACTGGGGCTGGGGGGTGTGTGGGGGGTGTGGGTGAGAACCTTGGAGAATCTCTCACCTGTAGGTGCCGGGAGGGGTCAACCCCTGGCTTAGCCCCTGGAAATCCACTGGGAGTTCCTAATCTGCTCACGCTCCACAGGATGAAGTCACTGTGCATATAAAGAGCGAGCATTTGTGCTCTGCCCCAATTCCACATTCACTCCTTGCTGCCGATGGGTAAGTGGGCCATCTCACATGGTGCCTTCTTTCGTGAATGCAGGTCTTGCCAGGAATAGTTAATTTCAAATATTGCATTCCATCCATCAAACATAAGACAAACCATTATTTTAAGTACCTCTAAGGAAGAAAAAACACCAGTTAAATTAGAATGTGTTACACTGTTTCAGAGATGTAATAGTATGAAAACACTGGTGTCTCTGAAACAACAGAGAAATTCTACAACCGTATTACTGAAGAGGCAGTTGAGGGTCACATACACATGTATAGGGCCCTTTGGTATCAGGCACTTTGTAACAGAAAAAGAACGTGGTAAATCATTTATAAGCTTTCCAAATATTTTACTTAAAATGCATACTGGGTACTTAAGCTACTTCCCGTTAGTGTGGGAAAGTTTCAACAAGTATACTATGAATATATAGTTCCTACATAAAACTATACACTGTACCAGAATCTTAGTACCTGTTATATAGCAGACTCAAGATCATCTAGACAAATCTGATGGAAAAGTGATGAGCAAGAAAAACGGGAGCCATGAGTGACAGAAACACATGAGAAACATAGCATCTCATTACTGCAGAAAGGAGGGGATGACTCAAATAATATAGGCTATCAGGCTAATCAGTGGAAAATAAACAAAAGTGAGTCCTTACCTTACACCATATATCATCAACAACACGGCAGCAATGACCCATGAGTAACAAATTAACCTAAACAAAATTTATGTTATGCATTACGGAAAGAAAGATATACCTGACATCATATCAGGCTCCAAAAGTTCTTAGGTCAGTAATGTAAAAATTGAGGAAAATATACACATTGAATTGTTTCAAGTTTTCTAATACTCAAATATTTGAGTAATATTTACACCAAAATTTACAGAAAATAAGATCATCTCTATGTCAACACCTCAAAAAAATTAATTTACCTAAAGCCCACTTCTCAACTGCATAACTCCTACAAGCTCTATATCTTTAGTTAACACTGGAAGCAACCTAAATCAATCTACAATTCAGTTTTTCACAAAAGAAACAGTCCAGAGATAGAGTGGCTACATGGCTGGCTGGTTCAGTAGCTCAAGAGCATCATCCAGGTCCCAGGTTCTTCCAGTCTTTCTGCTCTGCCATGCACAAATTATAACCATCGTTGAAAGACACATCCAGGTAAGGAAACGTTGAACAGGATCCCACTTCACCTGGCATGATTCCTTGAAGCTTTGAAGAAACCTTTTCCAGAAATAACCTGCTCAAGATATTTCCTTTACCTGTCTAGGATGGGGTCCTCTGAATACTCTAAACCAATTACTGGCTATGAGAAAGGGATTATCATTATTGGTTGAAACTAATCAGGATTTATCCCCTGTTCCATCAAGAGGAATGGATACCCAGACTCGGGCAGCCAAAAACCAGGAATGAGTGACTAGGTTGGTCACTCAGCAACACCAGCTACAACCCGTACGAACCTGCTCTCTCAATCCATTCAGGAAGGTGCTTAAAAACANTATCCCCTGTTCCATCAAGAGGAATGGATACCCAGACTCGGGCAGCCAAAAACCAGGAATGAGTGACTACGTTGGTCACTCAGCAACACCAGCTACAACCCGTACGAACCTGCTCTCTCAATCCATTCAGGAAGGTGCTTAAAAACACCACTGTATCAAATAAAAATACAGTTAATTTCTAGGTTACATGTACATGTGCTCTGCACACTTACACTTACAAAGGCATCTAAATAAAAAACAGTAAGTGAAAAAAATAGATTAAAATGAGACTATTTTAAGTAAATTTTTAAAACCGTACTGATTGCAATGAGTCCTACAGCTGTCCCTTACTACAGAGACGTGTGGCATTAACGATTTTAAATTATCTATGCAATTTTCTACTTTATGCACAGATTTTTATCTCTTGCTGATTCAGATACAGTTAAAACACTATTAAAAACATTGGTTTTCTTATGGAAGACTTAATTCATTAACAATGATAAAATCCATTTATAAATGCCAGGGAAGAGCACAAACAGAAGTATACTTCATATCTTTCAAATATTAGTTCATTATCTATACATATTTAGATGATAGCATAGTGGTGCTATTTAAAATACCTTAGAAGTTATTCTAATAAGGATACAATGCCTTTTCAAACATGATTCAAGCCAAACATACAACTCCTGTAATGCAAACAGAAACACCCAAATACCCTCAGGATGCCATGCTGCCATCTAATTAGCTACCCAGCGATTTTACAGCTTCTACATACATAGAAAGAAATCCTCTGTGATTTCTTTTTTACAAAAGCTTGACATTTTATCAGAAACAAATTTTAGTTTCATAATTTCCAACAGAATGTTTTTCACGTTCCTTGAGAGATATCTCCTTGGTCTGAATTCCCTGATATGTAAAAGTTTGAATTCATAGTGAAACTATGTCCAGATTAAATACTGATAAATTTTTACTCCTGTCAGCATGTCATGTGGCCTAGTTACAGCTGTGGTTTCCAACTTGCAAACTTTCAGGTTCCAAGTCTGACAAATACTCACAGGTTTGTTCATACCCACCTGTGTGAACTCTCTAGCTCGGGATGGTAGGAGTTCCTCATTGATTATATGGAGAGGGTTCTGCGACGTTATAAGAGATCTGACTTCAGAGAAGCCTTCCCACATCAAGTACATTCATGTTCCCTCTCCTGTGAATTCTCTGATGGCTGTTGAAGGCTGATTTGTGGTAGAATTTTTTTCCACATTCGGTACATTCATATGGCTTCTCTCCTGAGTGAGTTCTGTAATGTACAGTGAGGTATGACATCCGAGAGAAGGCTTTTCCACATTCGTTACATTCAAAAGGTTTCTCTCCTGAATGAATTCGATGATGTATAGTGAGATACGACATCTGAGAGAAGAATTTGCCACATTCGTAACACTCATAGGCTTTCTCTCCTGTGTGTGTCCTCTGGTGTCTGTTAAGGGCTGAATTCTGGCAGAAGGTTTTCCCACATTCGTTACATTCGTAGGGCTTCTCTCCTGAATGAATTCTGTGATGTATTGTGAGGTATGACATTTGCGAGAAGAACTTCCCACATATGTAACATTCATAGGGCTTCTCTCCTTTATGTATCCTCCGGTGTCTACAAAGGGCAGAATTCTGGTAGAAGGTCTTCCCACATTCATTACATTCGTAGGGCTTTACACCTGAGTGAGTTCTGTGATGTATGGTGAGGTACGACAACTGGGAGAATAACTTTCCACACTCATTGCATTCATAGGGCTTCTCTCCTGTGTGGACTCTCTGGTGTCTCATGAGGGCTGAGTTAAGGTAGAAGGTTTTCCCACACTCATTACATTCATAGGGCTTCTCTCCTGAATGAGTTCTGTAATGCACAGTGAGATATGACAGCCGAGAGAAGAACTTCCCACACTCATTGCACTCATAGGGCTTTTCTCCCGTGTGTGTCCTCTGGTGTGTGGTGAGGGTAGACTTGCGGCAGAAGCACTTCCCACACTCGTTGCACTTGTAGAGTTTCACGCCTGTGTGGATTTTCTGGTGGTCATTAAGGGCTGACTTCTGGGAGAAGGTTTTTCCACAGTCATGACAAACATAGGGTCTCTCTCCTGAATGTGTTCTCTGGTGCTGTGTGAGGTGTGTCTTCTGGCAAAAGGCTTTTCCACAGTAGCTACATTCATAGGGCTTCTCTCCTGAGTGAGTTCTCTGGTGTTGAATGAGGTGCAACTTCTGGTAGAAAGTTTTCCCACATTCAGTACATTCATAGGGCTTCTCCCCTGTGTGTGTTCGCTGATGCACAGTGAGGGTGCCCTTCTGGCAGAAGGATTTCCCACACTGATTACATTCATAAGGTTTCTCTCCTGTGTGAGTCCTCTGGTGGATAATAAACTTGGACTTTTTACAGAAGGATTTTCCACATGCGTTGCACTCATAGGGTTTCATTTCCAAATGAGTTGTTGGGTGCACACTGAGGTTTGACATTTGGAGAAAGGCTATTTCAGATTCATTCCACTTGTAGGGCTTCTCCTCTATATGGTTAACAAACACTGTATCCTTCTGAAAGGCTTTCTGGCATTCAATATATTCAAAGGGTTTCTCCAAAATGTGAATGTTCTGGTAAATACTTTCTCCATTTAGAGCATAAGCCTCCCCGTTTTGGTTAAATTCATAAGGTTTATCTCCGAGATGAGTTTTTTCAAGCTTCACATGGAGAAGTGATCTCCCACAAGCACTACATTCATCAGGTTTCATTCTTGCATAGCTGCCATCACTACTAATATATTCTGAAATAGACTTTAAACTCTTTTCACAGGAATCACACTGATAGGATATTTTTCTTGAAGGAACGGGGCTTGTTTCCACATTACAAGTCTTACCAAGACCATTACCTCTCCCTTCAGGCAGGGTTTTGATGTTAATGGATTCAGTTTGCCTTGAATGTTTGTCTTCATTTTTCTGGCTTCCCTCCATCAGATCATGAACTTTCCAGACTTCTAAAAAGAGGCAAGATTAACCAATTTTTATGCAACTTCCTAGGTAAGAAATGACATGTGACTTGTATACAAGCATTTCANGTACAGTGAGGTATGACATCCGAGAGAAGGCTTTTCCACATTCGTTACATTCAAAAGGTTTCTCTCCTGAATGAATTCGATGATGTATAGTGAGATACGACATCTGAGAGAAGAATTTGCCACATTCGTAACACTCATAGGCTTTCTCTCCTGTGTGTGTCCTCTGGTGTCTGTTAAGGGCTGAATTCTGGCAGAAGGTTTTCCCACATTCGTTACATTCGTAGGGCTTCTCTCCTGAATGAATTCTGTGATGTATTGTGAGGTATGACATTTGCGAGAAGAACTTCCCACATATGTAACATTCATAGGGCTTCTCTCCTTTATGTATCCTCCGGTGTCTACAAAGGGCAGAATTCTGGTAGAAGGTCTTCCCACATTCATTACATTCGTAGGGCTTTACACCTGAGTGAGTTCTGTGATGTATGGTGAGGTACGACAACTGGGAGAATAACTTTCCACACTCATTGCATTCATAGGGCTTCTCTCCTGTGTGGACTCTCTGGTGTCTCATGAGGGCTGAGTTAAGGTAGAAGGTTTTCCCACACTCATTACATTCATAGGGCTTCTCTCCTGAATGAGTTCTGTAATGCACAGTGAGATATGACAGCCGAGAGAAGAACTTCCCACACTCATTGCACTCATAGGGCTTTTCTCCCGTGTGTGTCCTCTGGTGTGTGGTGAGGGTAGACTTGCGGCAGAAGCACTTCCCACACTCGTTGCACTTGTAGAGTTTCACGCCTGTGTGGATTTTCTGGTGGTCATTAAGGGCTGACTTCTGGGAGAAGGTTTTTCCACAGTCATGACAAACATAGGGTCTCTCTCCTGAATGTGTTCTCTGGTGCTGTGTGAGGTGTGTCTTCTGGCAAAAGGCTTTTCCACAGTAGCTACATTCATAGGGCTTCTCTCCTGAGTGAGTTCTCTGGTGTTGAATGAGGTGCAACTTCTGGTAGAAAGTTTTCCCACATTCAGTACATTCATAGGGCTTCTCCCCTGTGTGTGTTCGCTGATGCACAGTGAGGGTGCCCTTCTGGCAGAAGGATTTCCCACACTGATTACATTCATAAGGTTTCTCTCCTGTGTGAGTCCTCTGGTGGATAATAAACTTGGACTTTTTACAGAAGGATTTTCCACATGCGTTGCACTCATAGGGTTTCATTTCCAAATGAGTTGTTGGGTGCACACTGAGGTTTGACATTTGGAGAAAGGCTATTTCAGATTCATTCCACTTGTAGGGCTTCTCCTCTATATGGTTAACAAACACTGTATCCTTCTGAAAGGCTTTCTGGCATTCGATATATTCAAAGGGTTTCTCCAAAATGTGAATGTTCTGGTAAATACTTTCTCCATTTAGAGCATAAGCCTCCCCGTTTTGGTTAAATTCATAAGGTTTATCTCCGAGATGAGTTTTTTCAAGCTTCACATGGAGAAGTGATCTCCCACAAGCACTACATTCATCAGGTTTCATTCTTGCATAGCTGCCATCACTACTAATATATTCTGAAATAGACTTTAAACTCTTTTCACAGGAATCACACTGATAGGATATTTTTCTTGAAGGAACGGGGCTTGTTTCCACATTACAAGTCTTACCAAGACCATTACCTCTCCCTTCAGGCAGGGTTTTGATGTTAATGGATTCAGTTTGCCTTGAATGTTTGTCTTCATTTTTCTGGCTTCCCTCCATCAGATCATGAACTTTCCAGACTTCTAAAAAGAGGCAAGATTAACCAATTTTTATGCAACTTCCTAGGTAAGAAATGACATGTGACTTGTATACAAGCATTTCATTGTGGCACAGGTGCTAGCTTCTTGGACAGGTGAAAACCATTCCAAGTGTATTTTTCCCCCTTATTTTAATTTGGAATAAACTTGCACATGCACACATGCAGGCTCCATGATCTCCAGTGGTGAAGAAAGCTGATAAAATCAAGTGATAAAGAATCTACCTGCAGTGCAGGAAATACAGGTCTGATCCCTGGGTCAGAAAGATGCCCTGGAGGAGGAAATGGCAACCCACTCCAGTACACTTACCTGTGAAATGCCATGGACAAAGGAGCCTGGCAGGTTACAGTCCATGGGGTTGCAAAGAGTCAGACATGACTGAGTACACGCACACATTAATATTTCAAAATTTTGTTCAAAACTGGGTACAGAAGGTAAAAACGTGGAGCAATGATCTGAAGATAGAGGATGCTGGATAAATGCCTGATTCTTAGATATGAACGGGCTCACAGCAAACAGGTCAACTGATGGGGGAGCAATGAGTTTAGCTGCTGCACAAGGACCAGGAGGACTGTGCAAGAGGTCTCCTTTTCACACCAAGTCGCTTCATATTGCAGGGAGACACAGAGCACACAGTCTAAGGTGCTACCACCTACACTGAGATGGTTTGGTACCAATATGCCCCAGTTTATATTCAGTTGCAAGACTCTGCTCCTGTTGTTTTACTAAATTTGCCTGACTCTAGCGTTTGATCTACTCAAAATCTATCTTTCCTGAGGCAAAAACCAGAGAAAAGATAGGTTTCCTCAGAATCTATCAAAACTTGAGGAGGGTGGATGGAGAAGCCCAAGCAAAAAACACAGTCAACAGACTTCTTGATCAGACCTAGATTTTTTTCCTAAAGCATCATCTTGAGATGGAGTCAAAGTCAAGGGAAGGAAGAGACTGGTATTAGAGCTGAAAGGGAAAACTTGAGTTCAGACTTAAAGAATGTGTAACCTGGACAAATAACCCACACCTCAGTGAAACAGAAGAGACTTTAGAAGTGTGGACCAAATGAAGTTTAGCCAGAGTTTCAGGAGACAATACAAAATTAAAATTTCTAGGCAACATAGGGACAATATTGCATGATTCTGAAAGGAAGAAGAATTTAAACTGCCTTTAGGAATCAACAGGGAATGGCTGTAGGCTCATCCTGTGAGACTAGTGATAAGATGGATTCAAAAGTCAGGGGAACACATCTTGCAAATCCAGTGAGAATGGAGGAGTGCCTACAGTTCTCTCAGGAAACAGTGAACCAGGAACAGGTAGACAGAGCAGCATGAAACACATAAAAGCCTTAAATAACTGAGATAGGAGGACCTTCTGAAGAGCTTGGAGAATAAACCACCAGAGGGTGAGGCAGACCCTTCAAGGATGTTTCTGGAGGGGGCAGGGTGGGGGTGGTAAATGAATCAGGACTCATTTCTCTGTCTCCTACTTGACTGAGCACCTGCTCAGACACAACATGATTCAAGATACTGCCAACAGAACAGAAAGTAAGAGACAAGATGAAAGTGAGCATCTGGCGGAATAGGGAGACCCTGTGATGCTATCACCAAACTCCAGCAGGAATGACCAGTGCCCATGATCAGAACAACACAGGTGAACTGAGTTCACTGGTTTATGCACAGGATGGGGGTGTGAACTCTGACCTCAAAGAAAGAGAAGTGAGAAGTAAAGCCAGGGACAGAAACAAGCCTGAGGCATTTCATGCGAAAGAAGAAACTAATGAGAACATGGAGAGTCAGGAGTTATTCTCTAATGACAGACAATATATATGCCTGCCAACAAAATGCCATAAGAAGTTCTGAGGTTTAAGAGGAGGAAAGAAGAAAGCAGGTTTTGATTCAGAGCAGAAGCCAGAGTGGGAAGCTCCACCAACATAAGCTGCTGTGGGGAAGGAAAAAGCCTTAGGGAGTAAGATTCGAGTTGCCAGAGTGCAAGAACAACTCTCTTCAGTCACTTCTCAGGTTTGGCACCATTAAAAAGCTGCAGCAAAAAACACTCCTGAGTGACCACCCTCCTTTCTGCCACCCCGTCACACACACCTGGGTGACTCTGAAGCAGGAATTCTCCTTCCACCACCCACGGCTCTTCTCCTTGCTCCAATTTGGTGATGACTTCCGGTTTGATAATGTGACACCCTGTTAACAGATACAACAGAGAACTTGAACTTGGCTGCTAGGCTTCCAGATCTGTCATGTAAGCAAAAGGCTGGCTTACAAGCTACAGGAAAGAAGTGCCATTGGTGCTGTGCCAGAATCAGAACTTACCCAGAGGTACAGACCACATGTCCTACCTGGTACCCCAGATGATTCCAGTTGTTCTGTCAAGTTCAAAGTTAAAGTGTGTGTGTCTGTGTGTGTGTATGCTTGCTCAGCTGACTCTAGGCAACCCCATGGACTGCAGATTGCCAGGTTCCTCTGTCCATGGGATTTTCCAAGCAAGAATACTGCAGTGGGTTTCCATTTCCTTCTCCAGGGGATCTTCCCAACCCAATTCAGTTTTGTAAGATCGAACCTGAATCTCTTACATTTCCTGCATTGGCAGGTGGATTCCTTTACCACTGTGCGGCCTGGAAAGCCCACAAGTTCAAAGTTAAAATCATTAAGTTAGAAGAAATCTAGTTTATCTCTCTCCTCACCCACAGAGATGAGGTGGCTGTAGTTCTCCAGCATCACGTCCCTGTAGGTCGTCTTCTGCTCAGGGTCTAGGTGCTGCCACTCCTCCTGTGTGAAGTCCACGGCCACATCCCTGAATGACACTGACTCCTGTAATGGCACCGTAGTGGGAACTGGGTGACATGGAGCAGATACATGGGGACAAAAGCTCACCCAGCTAACTGGTCAAGTTTACACTGTATACCTTTTCTATATTATGGGCCTTACAGAAGGAAAATAAATATAATGCACTGCCGTAAGTTTACTCAATGTACAGGAAAAAAGGAAAATACAGCCTTACACTGTGAGCCAGCAACAGTCCTGAGGACGAGAACAGCAGACAGAGCCTGTGCCCTCAAGAAGCACAGGCCTGAGGGCAGTGTGCAAACCCAAGATACACTCTGCACTCCTTCATTCTGCTTCCAGAACATTAATAATGTCAGTTGGTTCTCCTTTGTCTTCCCTGATCGCTCCTTCACTGGTTCCTCCTCTCCTCTGAGTCATCCTCAAGTCATCATAGGGGCCTGGGGCTCAGTTCTTTTCTTGTACCCTTGGCTTTGATGGTGATCTCACCTTGTCTCATGGCTTTAATAACCTGTGCTGTGGCATGCTGTGCTTAGTCACTCAGTTGTGTCCAACTCTTTGCGACCCCATGGACTGTAGACTCGGAGGTTCCTCTGTCCTTGGGGATTCTCCAGGCATTAATAACCTTCTACACTTCAACATTTCCCAATGTTTATCACCAGCCCAAGCGTCTCTTCTGATCCTGCCCTGAGCTCCTCCTACAACTCACAGAAGGAACCGAGCTGTAGTATTCACCACGGTTACCAAGGCGATGAGCAAGCCAGGCAGCACATCCCAGTTCCATATTTTACTACAGAGATAAGCCTGCCTCGACCTGACCCTGGCCTGCTCCCCGAGCTATTGGAAACAGCTTATTTTGTCCCGCTGAGCCAGGGACTTGGAATCCCTTCATCACCCAACACCTTCCAGGGACGGAGCTCACTTATTCCTGATGAGGGGCATAGAGTGCACAACAGAAGTGTAACTGCCACACCCAGATCTGTGAGTGCAGATGTTCTGAGTAAATTCACAAACACTCACACTCACAGAGTCATTACAGCCTGTTTCCTCCTGTACTGTCATCTCTAGAATAAAGACAATAATGGTGCCTGTCACATGATACAGATCAGTACCAAACAGCATGGAAAGCACTTAACACAGTTCTTTGGACATAACACTTTTCAATACCTGCTATTACTGTTGATTATCTACTGTGTATCTCATCACTCTGCAAATCAGAATGAATCAGAAAACATAGAAGTAAACAAATAGCTAAACGTAATAGGTCTGTTAAATTTATGCAATTGCCCATAAAAGATTACAAAACAGTGCCAGTGTATTAAAACCACTAAGGTTCAGGTACTCTCAACAGACAAGAGAAGGCAAAGGCAACCCATTCCAGTGTTCTTGCCTGGAAAATCCCAGGGACGGGGGAGCCTGGTGGGCTGCCGTCTATGGGGTCGCACAGAGTAGGACACGACTGAAGCAACTTAGAGNGAAAAGACTCTGATGCTGGGAGGGATTGAGGGCAGGAAGAGAAGGGGACGACCGAGGATGAGATGGCTGGATGGCATCATGAACTCTATGGACATGAGTCTGAGTGAACTCCAGGAGATGGTGATGAACAGGGAGTCCTGGTGTGCTGCTATTCATGGGGTTGCAAGGAGTCGGACACGACTGAACTGAAAGCTGAAACTCCAGTACTCTGACCACCTCATGTGAAGAGTGGACTCATTGGAAAAGACTCTGATGCTGGGAGGCATTGGGGGCAGGAGGAGAAGGGGACAACAGAGGATGAGATGGCTGGATGGCATCACTGACTCGATGGACGTGAGTATGAGTGNCCTCATGTGAAGAGTGGACTCATTGGAAAAGACTCTGATGCTGGGAGGCATTGGGGGCAGGAGGAGAAGGGGACAACAGAGGATGAGATGGCTGGATGGCATCACTGACTCGATGGACGTGAGTATGAGTGAACTCCGGGAGTTGGTGATGGGCAGGGAGTCCTGGCGTGCTGCAATTCATGGGGTCACAAAGAGTTGGACATGACTGAGCGACTGAACTGAACTGAAGCGACTTAGCAGCAACAACAGCAGCTCTCAACAGAACATGGAGACAGAAGTGGTTAGGAAGAGGTTAAGGAAACGACCTCATCAAGCTCAGGGTCTATCAGAGACAATGATGAACTCCTGATGTTGACTGAAAATCAAAGTCATTCATGTGGAACAACTGAAGAGGCAGAATGGCTCCTGTCCCCTGACCTCAGGCTCTACATGCCAAGATGACTGGGACCCAGACTTTGCAGGCCTGGGAAGGCTGAGGGTGCCCTGCTGCTGATGCGACACACCAGTAGAAGTAGTCACTGCCCAAGGCAGACAGAGGTTATGTACAGCTCTGCCCTAGTCTAGCCTGGAGAAGCCTGTCTCAGAGACCAACAGCAAATCTTCCAGAACTCAGCCCATACTCCAACTAGACATCACTAGACATACCTGTGTCTGACCCTGAGGACTGGGGCGGGGGGGGGGGGGGGG
>SJYW01044195.1:650920-668349 GCA_006410735.1 Raphicerus campestris
CAGTGACCTCCATCCTGTTTTCCACAGAGGCTGCACCGACTTACATTCCCACTAACAGTACGCAGGGCTCCCTTTCCTCCACGCCCTTCACCAGCTCTCATTCTCTTTTGTTTTCTGATAATGGCCACTCTCACAGGTGTGGGGTGAAGTGATGTCTCACTATGGTTCCATTTGCTTTTCCCTGATGATAGTGGCTCAGAGGACAAAGCATCTGCCTGCAATGCAGGAGATCTGGGTTCGATCAGGAAGATCCCCTGGAGAAGGAAATGGCAACCCACTCCAGCATTCTTGCCTGGAGAATCCCATGGACAGAGGAGCCTGGTGGGCCTCAGTCCACAGTGTCGCAAAGAGTCGGACACGACTGAGTGACTTCACTTTCACTTTCTTTCACCAAGTGCAAGAGAGTGGCTGACACAGTGCCCAGAACCAGAAAGAGAAAGTAAGAACCAGAAGAGAAGCACAAGACCAATGAATTCCTCCCTCCTCACCTCTACCCACCTCCTTGAAAGAAGTTGTACTTCAGTACTGACCAAGGAGGGTGCTCTTATTCACTTGTGTGGATAAGACTAAGAATCTTGTGCTTTTGAGAAATTTTTAAAAATGAATAGTATTCAACCTCTCAAAGTGAAAAAAATTAAAGAATTATATGCTATTGCTGGAAAATCAAGTAAAAAGACAAAAAAAACTTGGAAAACAATGTTCACTAACATGACTCCAACTAGAAACATTTATAAATACTTAAGGCTACTGTTAGTCAATAAGACAAGCAAAACAAATCAGTACTGAGACAGGAAGATGGACTGTGGACATGAACAGGCCCTTCATACAAAAAGAGAAACACACCAGTCTGAAAAGATCACATACTATACGATTCCAAGTATGTGACATTCTGTAAAAGACAAAAATACATTGACGGTAATAAGATGATCAGCTGTTGGGGGCTGGGGGCTGAGAGACAGACAAACAGGAGGTGCTTTGGGTTGTTTCTGGTGGCAAAGCAGTTCTATACTGTACTTCTTTGGTGGCTGAAGGTCATTCACTACACATTTGTTAAGACCTGAATACAGAGTGATCCCTAAGATACGGACTCCAGGTGATAATAAGGTATCAACAGTTGAGAAGATGCACCGCACAAGTGTGAGATGATAACAATGGAGGAAACCAAGAGAGACAGTTATCGGGAACTCTGTACTGTCAGCTCAATCTCCCCATAAACCTAAAACTCTTCTAAAAAGTCTATTAATTAAAAAGAAGAAACAGCTTCTAAACCTATGAAAATATTCTCAACCTCACTCATGACTGAGAAAAAAACCCAAGGGCATGGACGTGCACTACGTACTGGGGCCCAGGACCAGCAGCAGTGGGAACTCACTGAGGTCTCCCCCTTGCCAGTCTGCCATCCAGCTGGAGCCTCAAGTCCCCCTTGACTTGATTCCCCCACCCATCCTCTACCATATATCACATCAAGGAAACCTTTAACACCCAAGGATAAGTGTTTGGAAAGGACAATGTGAGGCAAGCAACAGGTGGTGTTTGTTACTTTTTGCAATGAATGTCAAGAACTCAAGGCTTGTTCTGTGACTTTAAGAACTCTGGAGGATCCTGGAATCTACACATAGAACTTGCCAGAAACACCTGGTGCTGACCTGCTCTCTATGCTTTGTCTAACCGTATCTTTTACCTATTCCTACTTTTCCAATTTAAATTCTAAACTATTGGGCCTCCTAAAGTGTTATTACAAATCAGTGAAAGTGCTAGCCACTCTTTGGAGTCAATCCAGGCTCCTCTATCCATGGAATTCTCCAGGCAAGAATACTGGAGTGGATTGCCATTCCCTTCTCCAGGGGATCTTCCTGACCCAAGGATCAAACCCGGGTCTCCTACATTGCAGGCAGATTCAGTACAATCTGAACCAGGAGGGAAGTCTACACAACAGAGTAGGAAGTAAATAAGTAAACAGCAAAACTCACCAGAGATTGATTCATTTTCCGCTGCTCTCAGAATAACCTGCAGGACTGTGAAAGCAGAGGCGGACCTGAAGGAGGAAACGTAGGTAGTGAGGCGACCCAGGATGAGCTAGTGTGAATGAGCCCTGCCCAGCACTTCACTAGACACTTGTGGGAAACCCGCCCTTTCACTTTCCAGCAGGGCTTAGAAGAACAAAGACTGAGGACACACCGGCCCGTAACTCCCACATGATTACGGTACTGCGGGGAAAACACTTTTTCATCAGTGGATGAACATCGAATCTTATTAAAATAAACTTCCATCATTAAATATAACATAGTAAAAATAAATAATTACAGTTTTCTTACTAACTCTGTTAAGATCAGAAAATCCACAGGATGCTCTGAGTAACGCGATACACTCATGCGCGGCTCAGTCTTTCAATTATTTGTACAAACTTAAACGCAATGCTCAAAAAAGATCTCTTATTAAGAAACTGACAGAGCACTTTCCCCTGGAGTCTGATCTTGCTAACGATCCCATCTGCAGACCCAGTGACCTGGGACAAGTCACCTCCCTTCTCAGGCCCAAGGTCACCTCCTCCCTCAACTGAGGGAGCGGGACAGACGCCTCGAAGACTCATCCCGCACTAACTACACGGTGCAAGTCCACCGGGCAGAACTTGCGGAGGAGGGGGGCGTGGCGTGTCAGCGGAGGCTTAGATTACAGAACCAAGTGCTGATGAGTCTTGAGAGACGCGTGTAGGATCGCAAGAAGGCGAGAGAAAGAGGAGGGGCGCCGGGGATGGAGGGAGGGGTGGACGCGGCACGTCCGGGCCAAGCCTGGGACCCCACTGCCCCAGGACACCCAGAACTCACAAGCCCCGGGGAAGCCCAATCCCCGGCTGGGAGCAGCCGGCCCTGCCCTCTAGCCCGGCCCCTAGACCTCCGCAAAGCGGTCAAATCTCAGTCGCTCTCTCGTGGGGTGCGGAGCGGGCTCCCCAAGCCCTGCTCTCCGAGGGACGCAGGATCAACACCGCCTGGAGGCCGCAGACGCACCACCTACCTCGTCGGGACTCGCTGACCGGCCCCGGGCTCCCCAGGCTCCGGCCGGGGGCTGCTCCTGCGGCGCGCTACTCTCGCCGAGTCCCTCCTCTCCGCCTCCCGAGGCCTCTGGGCCCGAGGAGCCAGCTCTGTCTGGGCCTACGGGATAAGCTCCCTTCAGGCCAACGTCGTTCCCGAGGCTTCACCGTGTCGTGCGCTGCAGACGGTCGGGACCGGGTCCCGCCGCTCCTTAGCCGTCGCCGCCACTCGCCCGGCCTCTCCGACCCAGCCCGAGGGCTCCGGGGCTCGAGATCCGGGGTCTCGGCTCCAGCTTGCGCCCGGCCCGCGAGAACCCTCGCGCGCACAGCCCGCGTCCGCTGGATGCCAGCCCGGCCAGACGGCGTTCCAGCCGTGCAGGCCCTGGAATCCCCGCCCGCCGGAGGCTAGAGCCTGAGAACGAGGGCGAGCGGTGACCTGGCCAGCGACAGGCGGCAAAACGCTGGTGCGCGTGCGCGAACACGCACACAGAACGCGGAGCCCCAGCGCAGGAGGACGCCGGAAGTCTGGGCACCGGGCCCCGCCCCAGGGAGCCGGACAGATAGCCAGACTCTATTTCCCAGAAGTCTCCGCGCCATGAAGTTAGGGAACCTCTTAAATGTCTCCACCTCATCTGGAGGTGAAGCAATGCTGTGCTGAGAGGATGGACCCTCTGAACCAGGGAATCAATATCCCGTTTGTTAATTCCTGTCAGGAGTCAAGGAAATATATGGCCTCAGGTGGGGTCCTGTGTGATTGCCTCCTGGATCCCTGGTCCTTTCCCTGCCCAGGGGTATTTTAGGTTAGATCTGAGGATCTCCGACAAACCAGAGAGGGGAAGGAGTGTATCCTGTTTGGTGGTGGTGGTGGTTTAGTGGCTAAGTCGTGTCTGTCTATGGGATTCTCCAGGCAAGAATACTGGAGTAGGTTGCCATTTCCTTAACTGAAATACTAACAGTTCAGTTCAGTAGCTCAGTCCTGTATAACTCTTTGCCACCCCACAGACTGCAGCATGCCAGGCTTCCCTGTCCATCACCAACTTCCGGAGCTTGCTCAAACTCATGTCCATCGAGTTGGTGATGCCATCCAATCATCTCATCCTCGGGAGAAGAAAATGGCAACCCACTCCAGTATTCTTGTCTGGAGAATCCCAGGGACAGAGGAGCCCGGTGGGCTGACGTCTGTCGAGTCACACAGAGTCAGATACGACGGAAGAGACTTAGCCGCAGCAGCAGCATCTCATCCTCTATCGCCCCCTTCTCCTCCTGCCTTCAATCTTTCCTGCATCAGGGTCTTTTCCAATGAGAATCAGTTCTTTGCATCAGATGGTCAACATATGGGAGTTTCACCTTCAGCATCAGTCTTTCCAATGAATATTCAGGACTGATTTTCCCTAGGATTGACTGGTTGGGTCTTCTTGCAGTCCAAGGGACTCTCAAGAGTCTTCTCCAACACCACAGTTCAAAAGCATCAATTCTTCAGTGCTCAGCTTTCATTATAGTCCAACTCTGACATCCATACATGACGACTGGAAAAACCATACTTTTTACTTGACTGATCTTTGTTGGTAAAGTAATGTCTCTGCTTTTTAATATGCTGTCTAGGTTGATCATAGAGCTCCTTTTTCCAAGGAGCAAGTGTCTTTTAATTTCATGGCTGCAGTCACTGTCTGCAGTGATTTTGGAGCCTCCCAAAATAAAGTCTGTCACTGTTTCCATTGTTTCCCCATCTATTTGCCATGAAGTGATGGGACTAGATGCCATGATCTTAGTTTTCTGAATGTTGAGTTTTAAACCAACTTTTTCACTCTCCTCTTTCACTTTCATCAAGAGGCTCTTTAGTTCTTTTTCACTTTCTGCTATAAGGCTAGTGTTATCTGCATATCTGAGGTTATTGATGTTTCTCCCCGTAATCTTGATTCCAGCTTGTGCTTAATCCAGCCCAGCATTTCGAATTATATACTCTGCATATAAGTTAAATAAGCAGGGTGACAATATACAACTTTGACATACTTCTTTCCCTATTTGGAACCAGTCTGTTGTTCCAATGTCCAGTTTTAACTGTTGACATACTATGTTTCATTAAAATGCTGCTGCTGCTGCTGCTGCTGCGTCTCTTCAGTTGTGTCCAACTCTGTGCGACCCCATAAACAAAATGTTAGGATATAATAAATGTTCAGCCATGGTAATAAATGTTCAATCATGGGCTTATGGTTTGTCCAAGGAAGGAAAAGAGAATAGAAATTGTAGCTTTTCTAGATTACAAATCAATGCATTAAAAACAGTAGAAAAATCAGAAGGTGCATACAAACTGAAAAAAGAAAATGGATAACTGTGAACTTACCTTTTTAACAGGATACTGTTTATGTTAGATAAAAATGTCATTTTTCAAAAATAGAATCATAAGGACAATGATTTATCACTATTTTGGGGGTGAAATCATGTAACCATCTCAAAAGCTGGTATGGGTAAAATTAAAGATAAAATCTTCTGCCAATCCAGAAAATCCTCTTCCCAGATGTAGACATAAAGAAAACAGCTTTATTGTTGAATAAACATGCAAGCAGGCTGTGGGACTTCCCTGGTGGGCCAGTAGTTAAGACTCTGTGCTCCAAACACAGGGGGCTCAGGTTCAGTCCCTCCTGGAGGAATTAAGATCTGGCATGCTGTGGGACTGGCCAAAAAAAAAGCAGGCTGTGCTGTGCATCACAGGGAACCATTATTTGTGTAAATGAGATGAACTTCATCTTTTTATATAGCTCAGGAGATAGAATCCATTGCATACATGTTTTAAGATAACAGTAATTTGTCTTCTGTGAAAAAACTTGACAACATTTTCAGCTTGAAGGAGGCAAAGAAGCTACTTCCTTGGGTCATCAGAAATCCGGGTTGTTTCGACACCATCTGCCTCCACCATGCCGCCTAAATTCAACACCAACAAGATCAGAGTCATATAGTGAGGTGCGTAGTTGGGAGGTCGGTACCATGTCTGCCCTGGCCCCCAAGACTGGCCCCAGGGTCTGTCTGCAAAAGAGGCTGGTGATGACATCACCAAGGCAACTAGTGATTGGAAGGGTCTGAGGATACAGCAAAACTGATCATACAGAGCAGACAGGCCCAGATTGAGTGGTACCTTCTACTTCTTATGGAACTGCTGAAGTCCTCAAGGAACTGCCAAGAGACAGGGAGAAGCAGAAAATCACTAGATACAGTGGAAACATCAGTTTTAATGAGATGGTCAACATTGCCAGGCAGATGCATCATCGATCTCTAGCTAGAAAACTCTTTGGAACCATTAAAGAGATCCTGGGGATTGCCCAGTCTGTGGGCTGTGATGTTGGTGGCTGCCACCCTTGTGACATCATAGATGACATCAACAGTGGTGCAGCTGAGTGCTCTGAGCTTGAGCCTGGCAAACTTCCAACCCGAGTGCCACAACTAAAAGCCCCGTAGAGCCGCAACGAAGACCCAGCACAGCCAAAGTAAAAACAAGGCAAAAACAACAAAATCCTGTTTGTGGCAGTTTTCTTGGGCTGTGTCACAAAGTATGCCAAACCAGCGGGCTTAAACAACGGAAATGAATGGTCTGACAGTTTCGCAGGTTGCAAGTCCAAATTGAGCTGTTGGCAGAGTGGGTCTCTGCAAGAGCTGTAGGGGAAGATCTGCAGCAGGTGGAGGGGCAATTTCTTCACTACATATACACTAGGTAGGTGCCAGGTAGGTGCTTGTCAGGAACTCCGATCCCAGCTCTGCTTATCCACAGCAGCACGAGGCAGCTTGAGGGGTTATCGTGGACCTGTCGGCAGGAGGACTAGAAGCTGGTTCATATATTTGCTCAGCCCTGGACCCACAGCTTGGCCACAGCCCTTCCATGTTAGGGTTTAGGTCATGGTTCACCCCTTCCTGCTTATTTCATTAGATGGTGACATGCTTTCTTTAGGACTTCCCACTGCATCAGCGGGGCTTCCCTGGTGGCTTACTAGTAAAGAACTCGCCTGCCAATGCAGGAGACGTGGGTTTGATCCCTGATCTGGGAAGATCCTCTAGAGAAAGAAATGGTGAGCCGTTCTAGTATTCTTGCCTGGAGAATCCCATGGACAGTGGAACCTGGTGGACTACAGTCCTTGGCGTCACAAAGAGTCGGACATAACTTAGGGACTGAATAACATCAATTGCACCAGCCTGGGCAGCTCATCTCACCCAGAGATTTCCATCAGAAGCGTGTCAACAAGAAAGTTCAAATTAGGCTCTAGCTCAGTGCTATGGAGGAAGAATCAGTGAGCCTGGGTCCTGGCATCTGTTTATTATTTTCTCTATGTGATTCTCAGCTGAAAGGATTGTATTGCCAAAGCACTTTCATTTCACACTGCTGATATTTCTGCAGTACAGTTATCTTAAACTGCATTCATAGGAGAGAGAGAGAAGAGGAGAAGTGATAGTTCTACTTTTCCCCCTGAATACACTGTTACTGAACAAAACTTGAGTCTGCTCACATGCACACAGTAAAACCAGTCTCCTGACACTGGGTCGTGAGGAAAGGCCCAGTGACAAGCAAGGAGTCCAGGCAGCTAGTGGTCAATAGGCCCCAACTCCCCCAATGACTTTCAGGAAAGAGTTTTTAAAGATGGGGTGTGGCTGTTGGTAGGAATATAAGGTGCAGCCACTGTGGAGGATAGTATAGAAGGCCTTTAAAAAACTGAAAATAGAGCTACTCTGTGATCCAGCAATCCCACTCCTGGGCATATATCAGGAGAAACCCATAACTCAAAAAGATACATGCACCTCTATGTTCATAGCCGTATTATTTACAATAGCCAAGACACAGAAGCAACTTACATGTCCATTAACAGGTGAATGGATAAAGTTGATGTGGTACATATACACAATGAAATGTTACAAAACTTTTAAAAAGAATGAAACAATGCCACTTGCAGCACCATGGGTGGAGCTAGATATCATAAAACTAAGCGAGGTAAGTCAGAAAGAGAAAGTCAAATATAATTTGATATCATTTCTATGTAGAATCTTAAAAAATGATACAAATGAACTTATTTACAAAACAGAAATGGATTCACAGACATAGAAAACAAATTTATGGTTACCAANGTGCCACAACTAAAAGCCCCGTAGAGCCGCAACGAAGACCCAGCACAGCCAAAGTAAAAACAAGGCAAAAACAACAAAATCCTGTTTGTGGCAGTTTTCTTGGGCTGTGTCACAAAGTATGCCAAACCAGCGGGCTTAAACAACGGAAATGAATGGTCTGACAGTTTCGCAGGTTGCAAGTCCAAATTGAGCTGTTGGCAGAGTGGGTCTCTGCAAGAGCTGTAGGGGAAGATCTGCAGCAGGTGGAGGGGCAATTTCTTCACTACATATACACTAGGTAGGTGCCAGGTAGGTGCTTGTCAGGAACTCCGATCCCAGCTCTGCTTATCCACAGCAGCACGAGGCAGCTTGAGGGGTTATCGTGGACCTGTCGGCAGGAGGACTAGAAGCTGGTTCATATATTTGCTCAGCCCTGGACCCACAGCTTGGCCACAGCCCTTCCATGTTAGGGTTTAGGTCATGGTTCACCCCTTCCTGCTTATTTCATTAGATGGTGACATGCTTTCTTTAGGACTTCCCACTGCATCAGCGGGGCTTCCCTGGTGGCTTACTAGTAAAGAACTCGCCTGCCAATGCAGGAGACGTGGGTTTGATCCCTGATCTGGGAAGATCCTCTAGAGAAAGAAATGGTGAGCCGTTCTAGTATTCTTGCCTGGAGAATCCCATGGACAGTGGAACCTGGTGGACTACAGTCCTTGGCGTCACAAAGAGTCGGACATAACTTAGGGACTGAATAACATCAATTGCACCAGCCTGGGCAGCTCATCTCACCCAGAGATTTCCATCAGAAGCGTGTCAACAAGAAAGTTCAAATTAGGCTCTAGCTCAGTGCTATGGAGGAAGAATCAGTGAGCCTGGGTCCTGGCATCTGTTTATTATTTTCTCTATGTGATTCTCAGCTGAAAGGATTGTATTGCCAAAGCACTTTCATTTCACACTGCTGATATTTCTGCAGTACAGTTATCTTAAACTGCATTCATAGGAGAGAGAGAGAAGAGGAGAAGTGATAGTTCTACTTTTCCCCCTGAATACACTGTTACTGAACAAAACTTGAGTCTGCTCACATGCACACAGTAAAACCAGTCTCCTGACACTGGGTCGTGAGGAAAGGCCCAGTGACAAGCAAGGAGTCCAGGCAGCTAGTGGTCAATAGGCCCCAACTCCCCCAATGACTTTCAGGAAAGAGTTTTTAAAGATGGGGTGTGGCTGTTGGTAGGAATATAAGGTGCAGCCACTGTGGAGGATAGTATAGAAGGCCTTTAAAAAACTGAAAATAGAGCTACTCTGTGATCCAGCAATCCCACTCCTGGGCATATATCAGGAGAAACCCATAACTCAAAAAGATACATGCACCTCTATGTTCATAGCCGTATTATTTACAATAGCCAAGACACAGAAGCAACTTACATGTCCATTAACAGGTGAATGGATAAAGTTGATGTGGTACATATACACAATGAAATGTTACAAAACTTTTAAAAAGAATGAAACAATGCCACTTGCAGCACCATGGGTGGAGCTAGATATCATAAAACTAAGCGAGGTAAGTCAGAAAGAGAAAGTCAAATATAATTTGATATCATTTCTATGTAGAATCTTAAAAAATGATACAAATGAACTTATTTACAAAACAGAAATGGATTCACAGACATAGAAAACAAATTTATGGTTACCAAAGAGGAAATGTGAGGGGTGGACAGATAAATCAGGCGTTCGGGGGTAACATATACACACACGATATATAAAATGGACAATCAGGACTTTCCCAGTAGGCCAGTGGTTAGGACTCTTCACTCCCAATGCAGGAGGTGTGGGTTTGATTCCTGGTCAGGGAATTACAATTCCCTCATGCCACATGGTAAGGCAAAAAAAAATAGATAATCCTCAAGGACCTACTGTACAGCACAGGGAACTCTACAGAATATTCTATAATAACCTAGGGAGTTTCTTGGTGCCCTAGTGGTTAGGATTCCAGGCTTGCACCACTGTGGCCCAAGTTCAGTCCCTGGTCAGAGAACTGAGATTCCACAAGCTGCACAACATAGGGGAAAAAAAAAAATTCTGTAGGGGAAAAGAATCCGAGAAAAAGAATAGATATATATAACTGAAACTAAGACAACATTATAAATCAACTATCCTCCAATATAAAGTTAAAAAAAAATTTAAGTGAAGGAAAAAGAGTGGGGGAGGAGTGTTTGTGGGGTTGTGTGAACAGCTTGTGGACCTTCCTCTGATTGGCTGGTGTTGAGGTAACCAGGAGTCAACATCATTCACCTTCTGGTTCCTACTGGTCTGGGGTCTACATGCTTGTGACTTCTTCCACCTGATATGGTTTTCAGTATCTGTGAAACACCTCACAGGGCTTGGCCCAGAATATTATCTATACCCCTTGAGGAGGAACTAAAGAACACTGGCTTTGTTTAATGGCTAAACTATTATTATTTTGTCTCTTTTTGGCTGTTTTTCTTTCTTTATGCATGTTCTCACTTCTTTGATTAGATCTACTCTTTGGAACTTGGAGAAGGCCTAGGAGGCTAAAATTTTCTAATGACAAGATGCAGGGGAAGAAAGAAAGAGAATTCATCCCAGAAGACCCTGAGGTCCTGCTTAGTTACAGCAGCAGATTCAATCTGGGTTATTTATGCCATTTTTGGTCAACATAGCAGCAGACCCCATACAGTTGTAGCCTGATTGGGCAAGGTGGGCAGGGGAAGATTGGATTATGCAAATCCAGATTTGAAGATTAGATTAAACAATCAAGGCATTTTGCTGTTCATAACAGGGAGATAGAAAACCAATCTTCTAATATTTGAAATCTTGTTAACCGGGAGAGAGAGAGAATTTCTGTTTTGTTACGGAGAGACCTAATCAGCATCGACGGGTGAAACCTAACAGATGCAAATCTGAACTCTTGCGCCTCCTAACAATTAAACGTCATCCACCGCAGAAGGACCCAGGTCCTCAAGCAGCCATGCTTCTCCCAGCAGTGCCCATATGAGGAGAACCAGTCCAGTGGCAGCTGGGGAGGGCCTCAGATGCGGTTTGCAAGGCCTCTGAGACCTAGTCCATCTCGGAAAGTTGTGGAGAGCAACCCAGGGAGACAGTCTCCGCACCTTCGACGAACTGCTCTGACTCTAGATGACCAACTAGAAACACGTAAGTGATCAAAATGCAAAATAAAACATTGGGCATACCGTGAACAACAGAGGTACATCTCATCAAAGTCCAAACAATAATTCAAAAGCAGGGCTCAGATCCAAAGTTGTGAAACACCCAAGTGTTCATTGACAGATGAATGGATAAAGAAAATGTAGTGTGTATGTCGATACAATTAATCCATAAAAGGGAAGGAAACTTTAAAAATCTATACAGAGAGCATTAATTTATTTATGTAATGATTATTTGGTATTTTTTTTATACACAGTGAAAATTCGATAATTCCCTTTTAAGAGGAAAAGTTAGTATTTCTTTGTAGAAACAAGTTTCAGCAGGAGAGGCCTAAGGGGCTTCCCAGGTGGTGCTAGCGGTAAAGAACCTGCCTGCCAAAGTAGGAGATGTAAGAGATGCAGGTTCAATCCCTGGGTCCAGAAGGAGGACATGGCAACCCACTCCAGTATTGCCTGGAGAATCCCACGGACAGAGGAGCCCGGTGGGCTGCAGTCCATAGTGTTGCAAAGAGTCAGACACAACAAAGTAACTTAGAATGCCCGCGTGCAGAAGAGGCATACGTATGCACAAGAACACAGGGGACACAGGACTACAGCCCTCCAGCCTCCCCCATGTCTGACCCCCTGAAGAGACCTGCTGGCTCTTCCTCCAGATGCCTGGAACCTGATGACTTCTCTCCATCTTTTCGGACATCCCCTTTCTGGACTTACCCACCCCCCAACCCCTAACCACATCTGGGTCTCCCTAGTTCCAACTCTTGCTGAGTCTCCACCCCATTTTTCACATCTTGTGGGGTCTCAGTTCCCCATCGAGGGGTTGAACTCAGGGCCTCAGCAGTGAGAGCACAGAGTCCTAACCACTGGACCACCAGGGAGTTCCCTCCACCCCACTCATTAACACAGCAGGCGACNGCTTCTCCCAGCAGTGCCCATATGAGGAGAACCAGTCCAGTGGCAGCTGGGGAGGGCCTCAGATGCGGTTTGCAAGGCCTCTGAGACCTAGTCCATCTCGGAAAGTTGTGGAGAGCAACCCAGGGAGACAGTCTCCGCACCTTCGACGAACTGCTCTGACTCTAGATGACCAACTAGAAACACGTAAGTGATCAAAATGCAAAATAAAACATTGGGCATACCGTGAACAACAGAGGTACATCTCATCAAAGTCCAAACAATAATTCAAAAGCAGGGCTCAGATCCAAAGTTGTGAAACACCCAAGTGTTCATTGACAGATGAATGGATAAAGAAAATGTAGTGTGTATGTCGATACAATTAATCCATAAAAGGGAAGGAAACTTTAAAAATCTATACAGAGAGCATTAATTTATTTATGTAATGATTATTTGGTATTTTTTTTATACACAGTGAAAATTCGATAATTCCCTTTTAAGAGGAAAAGTTAGTATTTCTTTGTAGAAACAAGTTTCAGCAGGAGAGGCCTAAGGGGCTTCCCAGGTGGTGCTAGCGGTAAAGAACCTGCCTGCCAAAGTAGGAGATGTAAGAGATGCAGGTTCAATCCCTGGGTCCAGAAGGAGGACATGGCAACCCACTCCAGTATTGCCTGGAGAATCCCACGGACAGAGGAGCCCGGTGGGCTGCAGTCCATAGTGTTGCAAAGAGTCAGACACAACAAAGTAACTTAGAATGCCCGCGTGCAGAAGAGGCATACGTATGCACAAGAACACAGGGGACACAGGACTACAGCCCTCCAGCCTCCCCCATGTCTGACCCCCTGAAGAGACCTGCTGGCTCTTCCTCCAGATGCCTGGAACCTGATGACTTCTCTCCATCTTTTCGGACATCCCCTTTCTGGACTTACCCACCCCCCAACCCCTAACCACATCTGGGTCTCCCTAGTTCCAACTCTTGCTGAGTCTCCACCCCATTTTTCACATCTTGTGGGGTCTCAGTTCCCCATCGAGGGGTTGAACTCAGGGCCTCAGCAGTGAGAGCACAGAGTCCTAACCACTGGACCACCAGGGAGTTCCCTCCACCCCACTCATTAACACAGCAGGCGACATTTTTTTTCCCTTTTGATGCAAATTGGACCATGGCTCCTCTCCTTCACTGGTTTCCCATTGCACTTAGGATACATCAGAACGACCTCAGATCCAGGGTTTTCTTTCCTTCTTGCCTATTGTGTACCATCCACACCAGCTTTGGGAGTCTAAGAAGGAAATTTTGATTTAAGCTACCACAAGGGTGAACCTTGAAGATGTTACACTCAGTGAATCAGCCAGATACAAATGGACAAATGTTATACAATTCCACTTCTATGAACTCCCTAGAGGGGTCAGATTGAAAGAGACAGAAAGTAGAAGGATGGGTGCCAGGAGCTGGAGGAGGAGGATGGGGAGTTAGTGTTCAATGGGGACAAAGTTTCAGTTTGGGAAGATGAACACATTTTGGAGATGACAGTGGCAATGGTTGCACAACAACGTGTGTTTGATGCCACTCACTTGTACCCTGGAAAAGGGCAAGCCTGCTGGGAAGGGATAAACAAGGAATCCACACCTGAAGGATGGTTTTGGGGGATGGTCAGGAGTTGGGTCAGTAGCAGGAGATACAATTTCCACTTAATCTCCAGGAGAAGTGGACACCTCGGTCAAACAGTTACTTGTGTTTTTCTTCAAGCTGGTTGCCAGATTGTAATGACCAGTGACGTCAGAGGCTTCTGACATTCCTGATTGGAAGAGCAGACTCCCATAGTGCTCCAGTGGAGGTGGACAGCAGCATCTCCCAGAACACCCTCCACTCCCAGTTCATCCTCGGCTTGAAGAAGGGACACCACACTTGCGTTTGGCCAGGATCCAGAAGAGCTAAGACAGAACAGAGTCTAGGTTGTGTGGAAGAAGAGTTCGGGAGAAATCATGGCCAGTTGTTGCCTGAATTCCCAGTTTGAAGACCAGAGACCCCAGTCCAGTTCCTTGGGGCTCCCCATGGAGATGTTCGTCAGTGAAGAAAGCCCAGGACCCTCAGGTGAGCGAGCTGGGCATGAGAAGGAATTTCAGGGGGTTAACAATGGGGAGGAAGGGATACAGAGGTCAGGAAGGAAGCTCCTGTATAAGGTGCTTGTGGAAGGAAGGAGGTATTCAGAAAGTCAGAAGCTTGGGGAGGAGAGGACAGGAGCTGGAGACACAGAAAACCTGGGAAGCAAGAAAGGAGGTTAGAACCTGATATCCAAGGATGAGAGAAAGGAAAAGGGGAAACAAAGAGAAGGTTCCTTTTTGTTTTTCCTGAGTGGGAGAAATTGCTTCTCTGGTGAGTCAGTGGTAAAGAATTCAACTGCCAATGCAAGAGACTTGGGTCTACTCCTGTGTTCTTGTCTGAAAATCCCATGGGCAGAGCAGCCTCATGGACTACAGTCCATGGGGTCACAGAGAAACATGACTTGGGGACTAGAACAACACGGAGAAATTACCTGCCATGAGGAAGAGATTTTCAGGATGGGAAACTGGAAAAATGGCCCCCCAAATGGGGGGAGGGGTAGATGGATATAGACAGAGAAAGATGAAAAGGACAACAGTCTGTGAGACTGGAGAGGCTGGATGGGGAGAGTTGGGGATAGGAGTGGGAATGGTTTAGGGGTTGGGGAACCAGTGGCTGAATTCCAAAGACAAAAGCTTCATATCAAAAGCTTTATAACCCTCTTTTCCTTTCTCAGCCCTCTGGGCTGGCTCCAGCTCCCTGCCTTGGTGCCCTGGCTATAAGAGGAAGTGGTCAGCAGCATTTGGAGCAGAGGCGGAGGACGAGGCCCAGGACAGCTGGGTCGTGAAGTCACTGAGTGGGCTCAGGATGAAGTTGAAGAAACAGCAGGTGTTCTTGGTGCTGCCTGAACACCACATGGTCTTCAACAAGATGCTTGGTAAGGACCCTTCCCCATCAGCCCCACAACCTCCTGTTCTATAATTTAAAAAAACAAACAAACAAAAAAACCAAAAAACCTTCTAACGACTACGTTTTCCCAAGGGAGAGGAATTCCCTGCTAGCTGATGAGCTCTCTGTCCCTGGGGGACTCGGTACTGATCACTCACCAGGGACACTTAGGAATGAGGCAGGATTAGATTAGATTTAGAAATGATACTGATGGCTCAGTGGTAAATACTCTGCCTGCAGTGCAAGAGAAGCAGGTTCAATATCTGGGTTGGGAAGATCCCCTGGAGAAGAGAAAGGCTACCCACTCCAGTGTTCTTGCTTGGAGAATCGCATGGACAGAGCCTGGTGGGCTATGGTCCATGGGGTCGCAGAGTCGGACAGGACTGAAGCAACAGAGCACAGCAGAGCAGAGCAGGGATCAGTCTCGGAAATGACAGTCTTGTAAGATGAGGTTAGCTTGGTAGCTGCACCCCTGAGAATTCTTAGCCCTGACTGAATCTAGGCTGTTTGAATCTACATGCCTGCCATGACTGTCAGGTGAGAAACTGTGATAATTTGATGGCTTCTTCGGTGCTACGTGCACACATAACGAAGGGGCACTGGTCCCTCTCATTTGCCACCCCTAGAAGGGGAGTCACCCTCTTTCTTCATCCAGTGAAAAGTCTTCCCTCCCGCTACCTTGAGTCACATCCCAGAATTTCCCCATTGGAGGCATCATTCTCCCTCTTTGTTCTGGAATGTTCTCCTGGCAGCCTTGTTCCTATGGTCTAACATCTGCCCTGTTTTTCACAGAGGATCATGTCATTAAGAGATTCCTGGCCTGGGACAGAAACCTGAAGGTATCTGACAAGGTAAATCATCCACTGAGAGGGATTTCTGCTCCAGCACCTGTCCCGGGTGGGGTGGGGTGGGGGTACTCTCTAAACCCAGATTTCCACTCCGCTTTTTAACCTGATACCTTGTCAGCAACTCCCTCTGGGGCCCTGGAGGTGTCCTCTGGGGTCTGAGCCCCAGGTGAGCTCACTTGGTGGTCACCTAAGTCCCCTGCTCTGCTCAGAGGAGACTTGTCTTTGCTCCAGCTCATCAAAACCCATCCAGTGCTGGCTGCCCTCAAACCCACAGCCCCTGTCCTGGGAGCATTGTGGACTTTCCATCTTCTCCTCCTCGGAAATAATCAAGCTCACCCAACATGGGTCGGGGCTCTTCTCCGAGGGGCACCACCCAGTCCCCACCTCCCGTTCCTTGTGGTTGCCGTTTAGTCGCTAAGACATGTTGACTCTTTTGAGACCCCATGGACTGTAGCCCACCAGGCTCCACTGTTCAGGGGATTTTCCAGATAAGAATACTGGAGTGGGTTGCCATTTCCATCTCTCGGGGATCTTCCCAACCCAGAGATGGAACCTGAGTCCCCTGCGTTGGCACGTGGGTTCTTTACCCCTGCACCACCTGGGAAGCCCTACCACTCCCTTCTCTGTTTTTCCTCTTCTGGGATGTGACCTCTCTGTTTTTCTTTCTGTTGATCAGTATCTCCTGGCGATGGTGATCGCTTATTTCAGCCGAGCTGGCCTCCTCTCCTGGCAATACCGGAGGATCCATTTCTTCATGGCTCTGTGAGTAGCTTGCTGTATCTCCCCATCAATGCTCCCCATCAATGCTCCACCCTGGGAGGGTGGAGGGAGAGGTATGGGGCTCTACCCTTTCATCTTTTTTTTTTTTAAACACCTATTTGTACTGTTTATGGTGGAGTGCTTTCTTTTTGAATTGAAGTATGTTTTTCCCTTAATATATATATTTAATTGAAGTACAGTGGACTTAACATGTTTCAGGTGCTCAGCAAGTTTATTCAGTTATACATACACACGTTTTCTCAGATTATTTTCCATTAAAGGTTATTACAAGGCATTTTGACTATAGTTCCCTGTGTTAGTCACTCAGTTGTGTCCAACTCTGTGACCCCATGGGCTGGAGCCCACTAGGTTCCTGTGTCAATCCCTGTGCTATACAGCAAATCTTTGGTTCTTGTTGCTTGTCTATTTTTTAAATTAGAAGTCTAGCATTCTATTCATACTAAGTCAAGTATAGTCAAAATGTCATAAATGTTTTACTTAGGCCAAAATTCATAAGTTTTCTAAGATATATATACATATTATATATATATATGTATGTATGCAAAAGCTTTTCTACTACATTTGATAAAGTCTTAAGATAGAACATCAAAAAACTGAAATGGAGAAATTAGAAAACATAAACTAAATGA